>VMKM01000141.1:447160-566479 GCA_008360985.2 Macquaria ambigua
TATATATAAAAAAGATGCACCATGTAAAATTACAGATCAATCAAAACATTTATTTTGTTGTTTTTGTCTCATGGTAAAACAGAGTAAACACACATCTTTAAATACGTAGGAGCGAATCTGTTACCAGTCTTTACCTCACAAAGAGATAACAGTTTAATCCACACAATTTATTCCAGAAGTGCAATGTTGTGTATATATAAAACAATTAGAACAACAAGCAGTTGAGCCTTCGGCATTGTACTTTTCTCCATAGAGGTCGTCAGTTGTGGTCCTTGAGGTCGGGTGTCAGGCATGTCTGAGCTGCCAGAGAGGACAAAAGTCTGTAGGACACCTGGCATCAAGGATCAGAATAGGTTAACCTTAATCTGCACAAGTTACATCAGTTCATTTTCCTTTAGCCATTTTAAATGTTTTTAAGATGCAATGACAGTATTTTAATCTTGAATCATTGTGATGCCACTTGCTTAGAGTTCAAATGTTTGTTTAGTAAGCAAACTGTGATGATAAAAATAGCTTCAGTGCATGGAGCACCATGTAAGTAGCCAGCAGTACTAAGAGTGTGCAAACCTTCATTCCATCCAGCAGCTCCAGCAGGTGATTTCACTGTTCAGCCCCTCCGCTCTGGCTGAAGATGTGTTTATAAGTAAAGTATCAGTAGTTTTTGGAGTTATAATGTTACAGCCATACTTCTGATGTTGTGTGTGTGTGTGTGTGTGTGTGTGTGTGTGGGCACAGTTGTCAAAGAGATGGCCTCGTTGGCCTGCGTGAAATCCATTTTGAATCCATTTTAATAGCATTATGCAAATATATAAGATGTATGTATCCATGTAATTCTTTATCCAGATAACCCAAATGCTATTCTATTTATAAAGTGTATGTCATACCTCTAAGAAAATATCAGTGTTTATTTTCATAAGCTTTTGTTTTAACATGATGCTCCTCACAGACTAACTCTTGCTCTGAGGTTTGGGACGTCTCAGCTGGCAGTAAGTTATAGGCAACCTGTGATCTCTGTTTATTTGGTGTGGTGCTGTAACTCCAGTGTGTTAGATGCTGCCTGTGGTCCAATACGTACAGCTATGGTTTACAATCAATGATAAAGTAAATGTGCCCTCAAAGTACCTGTTGTAGAACTTGGGTCTAATGTGTCACTCATTGTTGTGAGCCAGATAAGTTTCAACCAGGGGTGAAAGGAGAACTAGAATATCCTGCACAAGTGGAGAACAGTTAATTTAATATTACTAAAGTAGAAGTAAGTTTACCTGTGTTGGGACATGTTCAATGAAAAATACAAAATACCTCTTTTGAAGATGGTAAGAAATAACACTTAATTGCATCTGGTCATGACAGAGCCAATGCAACTGTAACCATTTCAATATGAATATGCAACATCTCCCTTGAGCATCTCTCTCCAATTTATTGTCTTTATTTTAATGTCTTCTGTTCATTTCAAAAGTCTTACAAGTGATTTTTTTGAGAGAGAAAAAACATTTTTACTCAAGGTCCACTTACTAGCTTTTTTGTGACCTTTCAACTACATCTCACGGTCTAAAAGTTAGCTTTTGTTGATCATTTTACCTTTTTACCTATTTTTTTTTTCAAAACATTTCATGGTTTTGTAAAAATATTTTTTTTGTTTTTACCTTCTTTTGTATGGTGGTTTGATGAGAGAACTAGTCAGGCAGACTGTCAGGTGATCGGCCATCAGTTACTTACATTTTCCTTTTTTTAACTAATGCAGTGTTGTAAATGCAAAACCATGTAACACTATAATATAATGGTAAATGCTAAAATGTACACAGTTACCATGTCACTAAACTCAGTAATGACCATTATACTGCAACATCTATCTAAAGGTTTCTAACATTAGCCACCATAAGCTAGTGGTCATACCAGTTTTTTTTTTTTTTTTTTTGCAAAAACCCCTGAGTGTATTGAATTGAGCAATGGTGCACTTATTTGTGTGTGTGTGCAACTTTTCATTTGTAAGAGGAAGAATGTGTTATTTCTTCTTGTTAAAGTTACAGTCTGGCTTTAAATCTTTATTTCAAACCAGATATGCTGATAGGTTCATGAGAGCATTGACTGATGTAGCCTACTATCCAAACCCAATTAACTAACCCTACAACACTAGGCTACATTAAAATTTGTTTTAAAACGAAAGTAAATATACACATTTTAAGGGCTACTTTTTAAAAGTGCACGAACGAACAGTTGAGTTAATGAAAGTGCGTGTATTCAGTGACTTTCCACCCCTGGTTTTAACCCTGACATTTAACTACCTGTAACTTATAGCACTGCCTCTGTGGTTGAAAACAATCCCTGCCTTAGGTATAATAAAGTATAATTCATACCTCAAGTAGCTCATTGTCGTGTTAGTGCGCGTGTGTGTGTGTTTGTGTGTTGTGCACATGCAGCGGTTTTCAACACGCCCCTGTATAATTTCCCACCTGTTGGAGAAGGACAAAAGTGATAGGGGCTGGTGGCGCTTCCCCACCCATCTGACAAGAAGAGAGTTCCGGGTTCTTTCCAGCCGAGAGTTGCTCGCGACTGCTAATTTTATCACGGCGTTCATACGGCGGGACCATGTCTCTTTTACTGGATAACCAGTTCAAAGAGCTGCCTCCCGACAAGTCGATAGATACAAAGTTGTTCCTGGAGGCTGTCTCTCATATCCCTTCATTTTTTGGTGAGTATACCTCCACCTCCTCCACCTGAACTAGATGAAACGCACGCACCGCGAGTGCATGAGACGCTGTTGGCGCGGCGCTGTCGCCGGCCCGTCACGGTTCATAGCTACTTGTCTGACTTGTTCCTCACGACATGTTGATTCAAATAACTTGTCACTTGTCTGATCCCAGTACGTGGTTATTTTTTTACACATACCAGAAGTAGAGCTGCTGGGTCACGGTTGGGATCTGAACCAGCTGCGGTCGCACAGCCTATAGAGAAACTCTTTGTTTACTCATTGAACAGAGCACACATTGTGCTGTAACTGTGCGTTGACTGCATTTTTCACCCCTCTGTTTGAACGTAAAGGCTGATTTGTAAGCTATTCATCCTCCCCTCTGAGCCGGGGACATGTGTGACGAAGTCATTCATATTTCATTGCTTTGCTCTCAAATGTCTCTTTTCTCTTTCAGACTGCTTGGGATCAAAAGTATTTTCAATCATCAAATCAGACATTAATGGCAATATAATGGTAAGATACAGATCTGTCTGTGTGTTTTTATGCCTCTGCTAGTGCACTGTTAGGAATTCAAATATGAGTTGGAGCTCGATGGTGCTGCTCCTACATGCAAATTCAACCCAAATGTGTAATTTTTTTTGTTTTTAAAGAAAATTAAAGGGGTATATCTTAAGGATCCTGCCAAGTACGCCACCCTGCAGGACATTCTGGAGGCAGAGCGAGAAGACCATGCAGCAGAGTGGCCTAAAGTTGGAGCAACATTAGCTCTTATGTGGCTGAAAAGGTGAGCACTCCCTGAACTTAATGTTATGTCATACTGTATCTTGAACTCTCAGCTGCTGAACAGAATGAGTCAGGCTCAATTATTTTTATTTATTTTTTTTATACTGGGTCTCTCCTGCAGGGGTCTCCGTTTCATACAGATCCTGCTGCAGAGTTTGGCAGATGGAGAAAGGGATGAGAACAACCCCAACCTAATTCGGGTTAATATCACCAAAGCCTACGAACAGGCGCTGAAGAAATACCACGGCTGGATTGTTCAAAAGATTTTCAATGTGAGTTAAATGTCCCCATTTTTGTTATTCTTACTAATTTATTGTTATATAATGGAAAGAGTGGAGAGAATCTAATCACACCAATACATTAGCCCATTTGAAGCTGTAAGGTGTTTCTGTTATTTTGTCTACCATAAACACCATATTCTTTACTATTGTATTACATCGTATTGTAATCTTGTGTCCATTCAAGTATTTTTCTTGTTTTTACATTTATATGAAGTGAGCCTATTTATTTTAGCTTAAGTGACCTTTCAGTAAACTTGATGATCATGGATTTTATTTTTTTTGTACATTGCAGGCAGCATTACTTGCAGCTCCCTACAGATCAAACTTCCTCAAGGCTCTGTCAAAAGGAGAGGAAGTGAAAGAGGAGGACTGTCTGGCCAATGTGCATCACTTCCTGGTTAATTACACCAGCACTGTAGATGCCATCTACGAGATGTACACAAATCTGAACGCAGAGCTGGACTACACCGTTTGATGTCCCAGGACATAACTGGACTGTGGTGCTACACCATTATGCTGTCTGTCATACCCCTCAGGTGTCAGACAAGTCCAGATTTTAATAGGATTTTTATTTTTTATTTTCAGTGTGGTATTTATTACTTTTGATTCTTCCTTACTAAATATTAACACTGTACATTTGGTTTTATGCAAATGCCTTAAATTTAAACAAACATTACAACTGAAGGTTATGTTTTTGTTCTTATATATAATTTCAAGTAGTTGCAGGGTTGTTACAGCAACAGTGCAGTTCTCACTCTTATGCAGAATTATGTTATTGTGTGGGTTGCTGCTTTATTTATGACATTAACAGGTGGCTTTCACCTGTTCCATCAAGAGAAGAATACAAGACTGTAAACACTGTTATTGTAGAAAACCAGTTCTGTCGATGCCTCACATTCAGAGGTTCTCTGCCTCCTGAGCCTTGGAGTTGCCTCCACTGTTAACCTGGGAGCAGCTGCCTCAGTAGTCATTTTAAATTTTAACAGGCCATTTCAGTTGTGAATTAATAGCTTGAATCCACTTAGTGCCTTGGTGTTACTCAGCAAATACACACTGTTTTCAAAGTAAGCTCAGAATTAATATATTTGCAATTCTATTTCACCTACAAAACAAAAGTTAGCAGAGCCAGTCCTGAGGGCTTCACCTGTGTGGAGTTTGGGGCATGTCTGTGTTGAGTAAGGTGTGGTCAACTTGTGTTTGTTTTGTATTCTGTGCCCTCCTTTGTTCCTATTTATGTCTCAACTGACCTAACTTCTTTAAACACAGACATTATACTGTCAAACTATATTTTCCATTTCAGGAGACGACACATCATGTGCACATTTATTAATAGATCCACATTTTCTGTATCTACACTTATTGATAGGCTGTTTGTTTGTGGATTATCAGCTATGATCAAATTTGTATGGAGGACAACAAGAATTTAAAGTATGACTTAAAATAAAATGTGTTACAACTTAGTTGAATGTCTCAATATGTTGAATGACAAATATAAATCCCTTACAGTTCATAAATTATACTCTAGGTGGCGATATTTACTTGGTTTTTGTCTCCTTTAATCACATTGGTGGAGCAGCTACTGCATGAAATATTTGAAATTATGTTCACTGAAAATCATACACTATATACAATGTAGATACAGTTCCAGTCTTTGCCAACTGAGATCTTAAATGACTCTAAAAACAGTTTTGATTCAGGTTACTTATAATTTTGCAAGAGCAGTTTTCTGCATTTTCAAAAGCTCTTTTGGTGGACAACAATTTCATTTGCTCTCAGCAAAAATATGTTTGTAGGCTGATTGCTAAAAAAAAATGTTAATATGGTTGATTTTGAACACTCATTTTTTTCAAACATCAGCAGTAAATTGGAGGAAAATCCCTTCTCTTCTTCATGTCTCCTAATCCCCCAGATCAACCAACCTCTTCCTCTGCCCAGCCTCACTTATCTGAAGTGTGTCCCAGAGGCTGGAGTGGCTCTGGTTCCTCTCCCAGAGGAGCCGAGCCTGAGCTAATCGTCTCTGAGCGAGAGCAAGAGGAGCATGTCTGTAATCCTGTAGGTTTATCAGCAGAGCGGCCTGGCCTGGCCTGACTGATAGATAGGGTGGAAACGCTCCAAGCGAAGCCAGGACACAATAGGCTAAAGACAGGAAATCATTTACAACAATGCCTCAATGACAAAGCCACTGACCTTTAACTCTGAAATATTTTGTTATCTGCAGTGAGGCAATCAATTGAATATTGCAGTTTTATTCCCAACAGTGCATCTAATGCCATTATTCACGCCATCTAGGTTATTTGTTTTGTAATAGACTACTTAAAATGGGTGTGCATTTTATGTCTATGGTGACTTGAACCACATTACTGCTATAGCATCCAATTTAGGAGGACAAATGAAGCAAAATAAGAGGTGAAGGCAGGCACAACGCCATCTAAGATTAGAAATTTAATAGCTGGGTAACAGCAAGCCCATTTCTACTTAATGTGAACAGTAATATTCTTGTGGATATATCTTTAAAAAAGCATGTATTTTTCATGCACAAATGTAATAAGAGAAGGAGTACATTATTATTTACATATATGTATTTTGAAGTATTTGCCTCAAGCATTGGCCATCCATCTAGACGAACATAATTCACTGTGATAACAAAATTAGCACTTTCAACTTGCATCATTTATAGAGGAACCAGTCCAATATATTTCAGCTAAGGATTGACTTGCATCATATTATAAACCGCCAGTGAAACGATACATCTTAATAAAATGAGATCTATGACTGAAAAAAAAAAAAAAAAAAGACTAGCCTGGTGGTTAAGCCTTAAATCCCTTTGCAATAAAACCAGAAAAAAATGTCTCATCTTTCCACAACTGGTTTATCATTCATGAATATAATAAAACCGTCTTCTCAGCTGCATGTCTGACAGATAATAAGTAATGATGCGTAATAACACAAACTATTTGCTGCGTTTAGAAAATTTCATTTACTCGACAATCCTTATTAAGAAGAGGCAAAAAAAGGGTGAGGGATTAGGGTCATACATTGCAAAATGTAGTTATTTCAACAACATACTTCATGGAGAGCGCTCACATGTTCATATATAATAATTGCACTTCATAATTATAGAGACAGTTTGCCATATAACTCAACAGGCTGACATAAATAAATAGTATTACAGAACCAGTGCAGACACACAAAGAACTACTCAGTCATACATCTCACACCATAATATAGCCCTACAAAGAAGATATTGTAAATGATTCAGGTGGCCTGCTTAGTAACGTGGCACTCCATTATACCCAGGTGTTGTGTAACAGTATCACAACCTTCCAGAGCAAAACATTATTTAATTCAAGAAAAATGTCCATACAACCTCTTAAAATTTTTAAAATACTAACAAAAATACAACCAAAGGGCACATCTTGCTTGGCCTGAATTGCCACAGTGTTGATTTGGATTTGCAACAGTCCTAATACACTGTGCTGAGCTTGACTACATTAAAACAATTAAGATGTTAAGTCACATAACTATAATGTCTGCATAACAAAAAAAAAAAAAAATCACATTTCTATGCAAATGCTCAGAATTTTCCCACATACAGTGGCAAAGAAATTTGCATCACATTGCAGAAGCTGGGGCACCGCATATGTCACTGAAAAGTGGACAAAACAAAACCCACAACAAAGCAGCAGACAACCAAAAGTTCAGATAATAATTAAGGAGTGTTCCCTCTCAAATAAGAAGCCATTTTATGTAAAAATATACAATATATTCACAAAAACTGTTACCAGCGATCCTTCCCAGATTCAAGTAAATGTTTTTAGAAGGGTACCAATGATTATTTCAGTTCAGTAAGTTTCAGTTACAGTTCATGTTCAAATGTAATGGGAAATTCTGATTAGGTGCTCAGCATCAGTATTAAATGAGGAACAGCAGGCATATTTGATGGCCATTTACGATATAAAAATAAAACATGAAAAGTCCATAAGACAAACCTGTATCTTAAGTCATGATCATCGTTTACCTTTTCAGGCTTATAACACAAAGCCTTCTACAAATACAGTACATGCACAAACTAAAAAGGCATGTCTCATTCTCATAGATGTCTAAGCTGACACACTTCCATCGTCTATAAAAGGTTTGTCGCTTCTGCGTCCCGTTGTGTGGCGGCACCGTGTCTTATCTGTAGACGGGGAGCTGGATGTGGGTTTGCTGGTGGTGCTCCAGTAGCTGAGGCATCCCCATGGCTTCGTACCCACGGCCCAGCATGCGCTCTTTGATGCAGGGAGGGTGGATCTCACTGATGAGGCACTCCAGAGACTGCAGGCTGCTGCTAAGTAGTGCAGCGTGGCACAGGCTAGAACTAGGCAGCCCACAACAGAGGTTTTGGTCTGTGCTGTAGGCCTGGGTATGAGGAGGAAGAGGAGGGTGGAGCTGCGGCTGGTGTCGCTGCGGGTGGTGGTGTTGGTGGCGGTTTGGGTGGAGGTGGGGATGGGGATGGGAGAGCCCCAGGTCTCTAGGCCTGGCTGCGCATGTACCCGTTGCCAGCACCTGAGAAGTATAACAGTCGCTATTAGGGGTGGCCACAACACTGTCCCAGAGAGGAGCAAAGTACTGTCCGACAGAGAACTCCCCCTGCATGGCGGCACAGTTCAGAGAGGAGCCGCTGACTCGCTCCTGCCCAGCACCCACACCGGCAGGATGCGGCCTATACGACAGCTGTGAGGAGCACGCCAAAGGGAGGCAGGTTTCAGGAGGCTGGCCAACCCCAGCCTCTGCTGCTCTGTGCCCCTGAGCACTGTTACTCACACTGTACATCCTCACTGCTCCCTGCTGATAGGACTGCTGCTGCTGAATTTGATGTTTATGCTGCCACATTGTGTAGTCTCCTTTCTCTAAGTACCCAGCTTTGGCTATGTCTGCACTCTGTGTAGGTATCACTGCCCCCGTGAACGCCAGACTGCTCTGGGGCGGCACTCCCAGGACAAAGTCTGAGTCTGAATGTGCCACTGCAGCCACAGCCTGCAGAGAGGGGCTGGCTCGAGCCTCTCCCCCCAGCTGCAGGGCCTGGCTGTGGGGAACTCTGCTCATCTGCCTCATCAGGCTTTGAACCTCTGCCAGCTCAGACTGGGGGGCCAGTCTCTGATCTCCGGAGGCCATCCCTGTGCTAGAACAAAGTGTCTCAATGGGAACATCAGGAGGCTTACATGAGCTTATATGATAGGCCTTATGCCCGTGTCTGGCTGTGTAGCCATTATTCAGAGGATTATTATACGGTGCCACAGAAGTCTGGCTGTTTGCATGTTTAGTCCTCCTGCCCTCAGAGTTTTTCACCACACCTTTGACCACCACAGAGGCTTTGAGGATGGCCAACAAACCCTGGTAGCCTCCTGAGTACAGGTGGGAATAGGGGCTACAGCGTTGGCCTGTGGTGTCTAAGCCGTTGACTGTTTTGTTAAGCTGTTTATGTTGTGGCACCCGGACGTCAGATGGAAAGATTTTGATGGACAGAGGGCTGTTGGCGGTCTTCTGGGCAAAAGCATCCAACTCTGCAGGAGAAGGGTACCGAGAAATCATGGAGGCTGGCTCGCCTGGGAACAAAACAGACAGAAACAAGCGATTATTCTACAAGCAGCCCAGAGAAATCTTGCATTTGTGTTCTCTGTTGTTTTTTCCTTTCAGTCTCAAACCTGTTTTAGGTAATAATGGCAGACTTCAACACGTCGTATAAACAAATTTCAAGGGAGGGAAACACCTCCAGCACTGTTTGATCAGTTCTTAATGAAATTAATTCAGACTTAGTTCAACCCAAAATTAGTTTACCCTGGGAAATCAAAAGACGAGACGTGGCAGCAGGAGAGGGGAGAGGACCTAATTGTACTGAAATGGCTCCAATGAGATTCATTTGATGACATTTAGCCGTCAAAGCACAGCAGGAGGAGCCAAGTGGGAGCTGATTGTAGTAACTGCGAAAAATTTCAAAAGGTGCTTCATACATTTTTTTTGTAGATTTCTTTAAAAATTAAATACAATATTAAAATCACTGATTGGAACACACCCCAGCATAAGCATAGTTTATCATTTCTAAGATTACTGATGAATATTTCAGCAATCTGATCCACGCCTCGTTTTTGGTTGTTTCTCAATAACTTTGGAATCTTTCGAGCCTCACCAGCTTCTTGCCTACGAAATGTTGTTCCACTTTATGCTTTTATGAACCTGAACTGATTCTACTGTAAAAGCCTGGAGCCTAAACTGTGAAGGAAAAGTTGATGCAGATGGAAAAAGAGCAATCACCAAGAGCACTGCCGATTGAATTGTGTGCGGGGAAAGCTGACGGGACAAACTAAGATTGGATTTAAACACTATTATTCAGGCAATTTCATGGCTGCTTAACTCCCAGCGACAAAGGAAAGGTGGAAAACGCGCCCCATTTAAAAACAATAAATCACCTGGTAGAAATTACCGCCACCTTTCAGAGTGACACTTTTATGGAATTTCCTGACATAAAAAGAAAAGGCAGTGAAATTAACCTAGATCAGGCTTTAAGTCGGTGGAAATCATAGCAGGCAAAAGAACAAGGCTGTAATCTGCAATAAAAGGGCGAAAAATAAAAACAAAACACTTCATTTCATTTTCAATAACAAAACCAATTCCAGCTATGCAGGGGAGAGCTCACTTGTTGTTCCCATTTGAAATTGATTTGGGAGTTCATTTCATTTCGGGCCTACAGTGAGCCTCCCGACTGTGAAAATGATTCAATCTACAAGATCCATCTCATGAAAGAAATAAATTGGGTGTTTAAAATGGAGGAAAGAGGTAAGGTGGAGTGCTCAATCCATCCAGCAATCTCCCAGCGGAGCAGAAGGAACAGCACCATGGTGCCAGGAGCATGAATGAATTCTACAGAGAAATACAACAAAGCAAAACACTGCTTATTATGTACCACAGTGTAGTGCTGCTATAGAAAACCAGGACATCTGGGATGTTGGAGAGGTGTTTAAACTGTATACAACATCAAGATGTGAGCTCCCTCTTCTCTGGTTTCCCATAATCCCACTCACGGAGAAAGAGCTAACAGGAAAAACCAGCTGTTTCTGGCCTTTGGCTAAAAACTGAATATTCATGACCATACATGATAAGTAGAAGAGGTTCAAATCCACCTGAAAGGAGCTTAGATGATGAGAAGCGATGACACATTTAAAAATATAATCAATCCTTGCAGCAACGCACACAGCAGCATTGACACTGCTGCACAAAACGTGTCTATTTTCTGCCTTGGATAACGTTGCTCAATTACCAAAGATAGATCATTTAGCGAAACAAAGCATTTTAGCCGTTTCTTGTTCAGTAAAATGTCAGCGTCAAGCTCTGCATGGTGCGACTGGCTTGCTGTTCCGCAAACACTTCAAACACTTTGAATGCTAACACGTCTTCACAGGGTGTCTGATATTGTTAGTCCAGAGATTACAGCCCTGTCAGAGCCATGGAGACACAACACAGCTGCACTTCCCACTGTGGCTGCCTTAATGTGGCACTATGGAAACCTCATTAGCAAATAAGCCTTCCCCACTCTGCATTCACATATTTATCATCTGAGGACCACAACTGTGAGACATATGCAAAAAAAAGGGGGATCATTTTAGCTGATCCTGACAGAAGCCCAACTGCTGGGTAATGTGAAGTTAAAACTGAGATCAGAAACACCATGACCAGCATTAAAACTGCTCTAAATTACAACCAGAGGCAATTGTTTCAATCTTGAGGACTTTAATACCAATCAGTGGTGTTAAATGGCAGTAAACCCAGCATAGCACGTCATGTTTACCAGTCAGTGGCTTTCCCAAAGCATGTGGCAGCAGTCATAAAAGTCATTCTTCACAACATTCGCTCATTTCACGAGACCTTCCTGCAAAACACACCCAACTCAAATAGTGCCTAAAATGTGTGGTTCATTAATTACAATCTGGCACTGTGAGAGCTGAAGTTTCCCTCTGAAGGTGCCAAGAAGGCAAGAGCCTACTATGTGTCACCCAATCTCTCAACATGAGGGCCCGTGCATACTAGTGAAAGTGATAATTGATGACGTGCATAAAGTATCGCTTCTATGGTTCTCTGCAGGTGTCCACAGGGGTCGTTTACACCCTCCAAGATCAGGGTAAGTTTGAATTACAAAGTTTTTGCTCTTTTTACTCTTTTGCCATTTTAAACAGCTGGTGTATTTCAAAACATGTGCCTCAGTCGCTTCTAGCTCATTTTGGCCTTTATCCTGAAAACAAGCAAATAAACAAGTAAAAATGTACAAATGAATCCAGTTTTTCCCCCCAACCTTGTTACTTATTATTAGGCTACAATAATAATATTCAGTCAGCTATTTCTTTTAAATCCCAGGCATTTGAACTGCAGGACAAAAATGTATGAGCCAGTAAATTAGTAAATATTTCCACCTAGGACCACCTTAGGAGATGAGATTACTCATGTAGGTTGGCATTAATGCAGGCTTCATTTTTAGTACACAATCAGCACATATGCCAGAGGAAATTGTCTGAATACACTATAGACAAACTGAAAGTGGCTAAAAATCACATCATTGCTTTTTCCCAACCTGGGGGTTGAGACCCCCCATGGTCACAAGATAAATCTGAGGGGTCACGAGATGATTAACAAGATAGGAAAGAAGAAACATTTATTCTTATATTATCTTATCTTTATTTCTCTCTAATCTTTACTATTTTCAAAAAGTTCCACCTTTCAGGACTATTAAAATATAACAATGTGAAAAGGGAACATTACTCTTTGATTGAATTGATCACAGCTCATAGACATTAATGTACTGCATTCTATTACAAATATAAAAAAGAGACATTGACAAGTTATCTTTTGTGAATTAACAAAAAACAACAACCGTTTCTCCTTTAGATTGTCAACTAGACATTTCTTTGTGACATGGCTTCCTGTCTTTCTTTATTGAGAGGCACTGTAGTCACACAGCACAATTCAGTGGTGTAAAATAAAGATGAAAAATGAAAACAAATACGAGTCTGTTCACATGACAACGGGGAAATGGCAGCTGTGTGTTGTCAGGTAAGGAATGGCAGAGAGATAATTAGCAGTCTGACCTTAAGCACTTAATCACCCTGAACTTGCAGGCTGCACGCTGTTTCACTCTTCAGCCCTGACAGAGAGCACAGGCGCGGAGGCAGACAAAAAACAGCACAGAAAATAACATCAGCCACTTTTCGCAAGCAACCTTGGCTGAGGGCATCATGCAGTGCTTACAAATTTCAATTCTTTGACCCTTAACATTTTCCCCCACTTCCTTTGCAGACAGGGCTGACTGAAGTAGATTACGTAGGATTGAAAAGCTTGTTTGCATTTTTCTTTTCCTCAAAAATCAGCATAATGACACTGATGTGTGATGCATCTACAACCCTAGATTGATAGATTTAATGGTCCCACTAGTCAGGCTTGTATGTTTTCTCGGTTGGAAGGGGCTCCACACATTAAACATGCTGCTCAACTGTTGTGGCACCATGCTGAGTGAAACTGGCACACTTTCACAGGAAACACCTAATCCTGATTTCCTCTTTCCATGCAGGGGACGTGCATGGAGAGAAACAGCTGGGGGTGAGCGGCCAATTATAAACTCTCAATCACCACTAGACCTAATTTATTATATGTGTCTGTTTGTGTGCATGTGTGTTTGTGACTTAAAGAAAGAGATTTTATAAATATTAGCATGAAAATATTCTGGAGGGAGAAAACATCGGGTATTTACCATGTCGTGGTGTTTATATATGGTCTTTCATAACCCTGATTCCACCCCCATACAATCCCCACTCAATGCTTTCTGCCACTTTAAACTGGCTAATCTTTTTCCCGTGGTCACACTTGAAGCCATTTCCCCCCTCAGATTAGAGCAGAGACCTCATTGTTTTGGAACAGTTTGAGTTAATCACTAATTTATGGGCAAAACAAGCCCCAGAGGCAGGGCTGAAAACGGCAGTTGGACGAGCTCATTGCGTCTCCAAAACCACGGCTTCCAACCATTACATACCCACAGGGCCAACATAAGGAAACGATTAGAATGACCACTACGTATGATTCCCACGAGATAAAAACTAAAAATTCATAAATGATTCCGTGTTAATATCCATATATGTTGGCAGAACTGCCAGGCGAAAATGCCCCAGGCCTTTGATGTTATGCTGAAGATTGATCGTGAATACTTTTGTGAGATAACATGTTTACGAGCATCAAATCCTCAGCAGGAACGTGGCACTGAGAACTGACAGTTAATGACAGAACAGTGCTTCTCAGCAGGCACAAATGCTTGTTTACCACACCAATAATCCTGATATATAAAATACTCTGGCATACCTTAATAACCAGGGACTGAGCTCAGCGCACAACACATTTAAAACCTATGTCTCTGTTACCATGACAACCTCCTCTATGCACCCAGTTGGCCCAATAAGCCCAGTCATTAGAACCATGTAATTAATTGGCCCTGACTTCATTCATCTCTCTGAGACGAGCTTCTGCAATTGGCTATTTGCTGGTTAGAAAGAGCAATAACACAAAGACTAGCAGCTGCTGGGTTCTCCCTCTCAATTCAGGCCACACATTGAAAGTAAAATTCTGTTGTTTATTTATTTTGCATCATTTAGGTCATTATATGCAAATTATATTCAGCGCTGATGGATTATTTCAGTGAATTTCCAACTTTCAATCACATTTCAAACATTCAGCCAATACAGTTTAAAGCTAAAGTAATCCATTTTTGGCCACTAGGGGATACATTAAAAAGGGGCTAGGGGTACATAAAAATGTAATGTGAGAAATGAACTACGACTTCCAAAGTGCATTTCAGCCACAGAGCTAAAGTTCTGTTATGTGCGCCACTCATGGTGGGTGGAAACTAAGGATTCTGTTGTTGAGAAAACTAATACAATCTGCAGTTTTACATAATTTTACTTTCAGATTCTCCGAAAATTGTGGATGAATTCGGCAACTATAACACCTCTGGCTTCTTCTCCATAGCAACGAAGGCTCATGGGTATTGTAGTGTTAAGAGCCATCTGCCATGCAGAACTGACGGACAAAACATGATTTCTCAGAAACAAAACTGAAAAAATTAAAACTGGTGGCCATAACAAGTGTTTCAATGATAAATAACATTGAGTATATCATTAAAAGAAAAATTTGAAATGGGAATACTGAATGGAGAAAGCACTCCCGGGAACCAGCCCCACTTTGCAACTCTATGATGAACGTGTTAGCAAACGATTACATATTTACACATCCAGCCGACGCGGAGTAACATTAGCATTCAGTTAGAGTTTTCAAGTGCAGAATTTAAGTGCAATATCCACTCTTATTTTAGCTCTGTTTTGATCTATATATCAACTCCTGAAAAAATATCTGGGCCTCTGATGTTAGCTTGTTTAATGTTTGACATTCATCACCAGCTAGTAATGTTGGCAAATGTTTTGTGTCTGCTGTTTGGTGCTGGGCAGGTAGCATGCAGTGGTTTATCAGGGTTGTTTGCTGCATTAGAAACAGAGTTAATGCGATTGGTCACATGAACCATATTTTAAATGTGTCATAAAACCAAAACAATACGCTGAAAGAAGCTAAGAATCTCAGAGTTGAATGCTAATTCACTGGGTTTGTCAATGAATGATCCCCTTTCACATTAGAGTCAATGACTCAATGTAAATCAAAAATATTAACAGGTTTGATAAGTATCACTATGCAATATCAGCTTTTCTTATGTTAACAGAGACATTCATATTTATTTCCTATGAGGTTAAAAGAAGGTTGCCAGTTAATGCCTCCATGTGGTTCACTCACCCTTGCAACCCAGAGAACCATTAGATAGAGATGGGTGAAGCGGAAAAAGTAGACACTGGACATGCTGACACCAAAACATATGCTCTTAAATCTCACTCACAATGACCTCTTTATTCACGACCTTCTTCCGCAAACACACAAAAATAAAAATACAGACACTCATTCACCCCCATTTTCACATGCTTCCTTCTTTCCATGTCAGGAATCTCTACATGAAGGGTGCTCACAGAACAGAGTAACCTCAGGGCTGAACACTTAGTTATGTGTGCTCGAAGAGGCTCTGGCGAATACTCCTTTGCACCAGTGTCACTCCTCATTTGTTTCTGTGCCGCTTGGCCCAGCTTGGGCAAAGTTTCCCCTCTCAAAGGCGACCTGAGCGCAGGCCAGCAGCGTGGGAAAAAGCATTTCCAGCCCCTGCTTTCAAGCTGCGATAGCAAAAGAAGAGAACAGCTCTCATTCACTCTCATCACATAATTCCTAACACTCGTTTCTCAGAAATCTATGGGTTTGTGTGGCTGAGAGCTTTCATGTCCTGTGCCTTCCATTTATTGATAGCTAAAAATGGAAATGGCTTTCAAAAGCGCAGCAGCGACTAAAGACTGTCCCTATTTAACTCAATCCAGCAACGACTCATTTAATGAAGGAGCCTGGGCCACACAGACTGAGCTCTCATCAGCAGTCTATTCCCTGTGGTTGTGCTTGAAATGTCAGGCTAGAGCTGGAGGGTGCTGCACTATGCACAGTCGCAGTACATAAAACTCAAGGGGGGGAGGGAGGCCCTGCAGGTAAACAGGATGAGAAACGCACCCCTGGTTCTGCCTCAGGCAAACCAGGCCCTTCTGTTCCAGCGTTTAGCAGACAAGTGCACCAATGATTCCCAATTAATATTTAATAACAAAAAAGACAAAGAGGCAGAGGAGAAAGATGGGAGATGAGGAGATGGCGTTTAAGAGTGAGAGATTTTCAGCATTTCAAATATGAGTACAGATGGATACACATTGTTTGGCTAAAAGTATATCAGGGAGAAATAATAATGCGAAACACTATCCACGCTTTTTGTTGATTAACTACACAGTCTGCCACACCACCACACAGGTGTTTTCACTTATTTTGGCTGATTAGACCTCGTCTCACGATTGTGTGGGTATTTATACTCAGCACCTGACTGACATCTCCCTGTTAATCTTGTTGCACCTGTTAGATCTTTCATGGTTCTTTTAGGCATATGGAGTTTGGTGACCTCAGAAAACTCCAAGTATGGTTCCACCCAACTTCAACCTGAGAATAGGTCTAATTATGTGGAATAAGTGAAAACACCTGTGTGTATGTGCAGGTGTTAGGTTAACCTGTCACTAAAATCTGATCATTACAGTCATTAAATCTGAAAATAATGTTGTGCCTTCTATGCTTTCCATACTTCCTAAAGATACATTTACTTTGCAATACGTACTCGTATACTCTACTCCCCAAAATCTGCATGGAAGATAGATGAGAATGCACAGGCTCATGCAAATGAACAAAACATTTACTGGCAACATGATCAGTCAGATAAGATAATCCTGACCACTGCCCTGCTCTACAAACAAAAGTGCATATGGGCTAAGCTAACACTGATAGTCAAATTATGGGGATTCTGTCCCAGAAAAATCTGAATGTACACAATGTTACTGGTCAATATTTGCATGCTCTTGCTTTCTGTGAGACCATAGTATGAGCCGCACTGTTTTATTTCATTTACAACGATCCCTGCTAGCTTCTGCAGTGCGGTAGCTATCCTTCCATGGGTCCAAATAAAACACAATAAATATGACAGCACAGGCTCAAAATAATGATAACACAACACACTGCAACACCTATACCAAAAAGAAAACAAAACATCTTTAAAGGACCAAATAATTTAAGATGTTTTATGGCTAAGTACATTCATAAGACTGCAATACACACTCAGCTGAACCAATAAACTGTAAGTACTTATAGATCTTCAATATAGCTTCAAACCAGACACAGCATAGAAGTATAAGGCATCAGCAGATTTTTAAAGCAATCGTGAAAAGGAAACCACAGCAGAATAACTTCATTTGTGGTACTATGATCTCATTATGTGGATCTAGACTGTCCAGGGAGAAAAAGACTATGCAATTGGGACCACTGCACAAATAATATGGATGAAGAGTAACCTACATAAACAAAGCAGCATCAGACTAAGAACTGAATCTGCAAACATGTCGCATTCAATCAATTAAGTGAAAGAAATCTAATCATAAATGTCAGTCCAGGTTAGTCCCTAAGACATCCACTCAACCTTTCAACGACTGCAGTATAATCAGTCAAGATGAAGGTCAAACAACACTGTCATGGAGCACTTTCTGCACAAAATGTGAACATCATTAGTAACCCTGTATGGGAGAGTTGATTAACTCTGTAATTTCAGAGTCCACTTTGACCTGTGCGCATTTGCACTGCAGGAGCACACTGATTAGTAGCCCAATTAACAGGCATCATCATCATCATCAAGCTGAACATGATTGATTAAAAAGTAACTCAGGAACATGACCAAGATCCTACTAGTTACCAGTATTTTCTGTTAGTAAAGAACTGTATAAATTGTGTATTTGTGGTATCAAACTATCTGTATAGCGCTTGCTGTCTGTCCTCTCTGCCAAAATGTCTCCACCTGTGTGATATAAACTCACCTTTGTGGGTGCACGGCTGCAGCGGTGGTACTGACAGCAGTAATGGCGGTGGTGGAACATCGAGGCTTTTGGGTGTGCAGGCCAGACGCTGCGACGAGAGATTCTGCCGTCTCTGGATACAGGCCAACATGATAGTTCACTGGGGCTGCACACAGCCTGGGTAAACCTGCTAGAATAAAGGGAAAACTATTTTTTACTCTATAGCCAATACTCTTAACACCAAATAAAATGCTGGTTAAACAAGACTAAGAGTCTACTGTCATGCTAGCGGCTCTGTGAGGCTGTACTTAAGGACAGTGGTGCTTTGAGCTAAATGCCAACTTTAGCATGCTAACATGCTCACAATGGCAATGCTAACATGCTGATGTTTAGCAGGTATATGTTAACCATGTTCACCATTAGCTAATCAGCACATTAAAGTTTTGGTATGAATGTCAGTACCAAAATTCCATGGCAATCCATGAAATAGTTGTCGAGACATTTCACAAAAAAACGAAAATGTCAACTTCCTGGTGGCACTAGAGGTAAAGTCAGAGGATCAACAAAGTCCGTAGGTTTCATCCTCTGGGGAACATGAATGTAAGTACCCAATTTCATGGCAACCAATCCAAAAGCCAAAGAAGTGGACCAACCGACAGACAGAGATTGCCATCCATAGAGTGATCCCCCACCAGTTCTGCTCACATGTGTTTTGATTTTAAAAGTTTTTGTTATTGCCTAGTTGGGCCACATAGTTTTGAGGATCACTGGAAAGAAAGTAGATGCCAACTTTAAGTTTGGGAAAACATCAAATTATACGTAATACATTCAAACTCTTGCATCAAACATCAGTTTGATGTTGGAAGGAAACTGCAAGCTTGCTGGTAGAGAACACTAAAACCCCATAGGAGGCTCTCCTCTTTCAAAAACATCTTTTCCACGTTACTTCAGTAGCTTACTTATCTAAAACTCTGCAATCACTTGGGCCCTTTTAGCATATTAAAATTCAGAAGCCCCCACTTTGAACTGCTGAGATTGTGCATTCAAAAAAGTAATATCACTTAATGAAGACTCCATCTCTTCCTTCTGCCTAGTTGTTATGATGGCTCTTTCCTGTTATCAACCTTGTTCTGTCGGTTGCAATCACACAGATCATTTGCAGGGCCTCCTGTAGCATCAGGCTGTGTGTTTCAATTTGTAACTATCCCTGAGACCTGGGTTTATTCTTCTATAAATTTACGGCCGTATTGATCAGCAGAGAAAGTCAAAAGCAACTCACTCCCTAAAACAGGCTGTGCTGTTTGCAGAGTTAAGTATTGTCAGAGGAAATGAGAGGCTGTGTCTGAAAAAGAAGGCGCCTTTCCACAGCTGTGCTGATGGAAGCAATCATTCTGGAGATAAAGCCAGGCACTGAGGGAATATTTCGGTGATAATCGCATTTGACATTCTCTTTGATTATCGCAAAGAGTCACCAAATCTGAATGCTAGCACTGCAAAACTAAAAAACCTGGGGCTACCGTAAAATACTTCTTACTGTATGTGAGTCAGGTACCTTGTAGACAGACAACTGCAATCTATGCAAAAAGAAATTAATCATCACAGACTAATGTTATTATTAATATGTAATCCAATGATTACAAATCAAAAGAAACACAGTATTTTCATTACAATGCAGTAGTTCCCAGCACGGCTAATATAAGCCTGCAGCGTACAGCTGTCAGACTGCCTCTTTTTCTTGTTCGGTTTTAAGGTTCTTTTGGATTTTTGCTTTCATTTCTCCCTCAGGGTCCAGAGGGCAGCTAAAGCGAGTCAACCACAGAACAGAGTGTTCAGTGACGAGCTGCAGAAACATGATTACCTTCGCCTCAAAAGGAAAAAGAGACAGAGTGGCTTTCATTTTTACTCAGGTGCCAACCAAAAAAAAAAAAAAAAGATTCCCTCACTCTTCCCTTTCTCGTGTACCTGCACCCCTCCTCAGCTCAACATCTGTCCCTTGGTGACAAGCCCACTTCAAACTGCTCAGTGCAACCTGTCTCATCTGAGCACACACATATGAAGAGCTAAAAGCCTCACTATGGTCCGATTCCATTTTGAAAATAATGGCAATTTCACAACAACCCTTCCATTACCACACATTTGTCAAGAGGGAGGTGCCGAAAACGCAGAAGGAACACAAGGGGGAAAAGGTATCGCCAGGGAAATCCCTTCACTAGCATAAAATGAGACATGAATTGAAATACCTTCCATTACTCCCATAATTTGCAGCTGGAATAAAATACATCAAGGAAGGCATTATAATTCAAAGAGAGGCCAGCAGTGGCTTAAAGAAAAAAAGTTTCACTGAAAGCAGAAAAAGGCGGCTAGAAATGATGCATAAAGTGCAAGTAATGATGGTTTCTTTCATCCCGCTATCTAAATTTTAAATTTAAAGAGTTTTTCTGAAAATTTAAGCTTAAAATTGCCTTCTCGCTCTTGAGTGGAAGCACCCGAAAAAGGGAAGAAAGATGTGAGATCAAAGTGATCCCAGAATGCAAGATATTATCTGGGCTAAGTTCTCCAGCCCTCCATATGTCTTCCTCGACAAAAAAGTTTTCTGTCTTGCATTTTCTTGCAATGTCAAGACATCTCACGATATATCACTGTCCAATAGTGAGTGGCTGAAATAATACAGAACTTGGGTACGTGACAGCTGCAAATTAATTGTCAGCCATCTCAAAAATGGCAGCATAGTTCAACTCAACCTTCACAAATAGGTCAAGGATCTTTGTCATTAACATAATGGTCAGTGTTACTCCCTTTCCAAGCAAGTTTTCTTCAATCAGCTTTCCAATCGGCATCTAATCTGCCTTTGTGCAAGACATTATGGTGGAGGTTATAAACCAGATGTCTCGCTTCTCACATGTATTCAAGCACTTCTCTAACACGCATAATAAGAAAAAGAGCACAAAGTTTAAGATGCAAGGACGTCTAATCCTTGCCACTCTCAGGCGACATCCATGCAGTTGATAAGCAGCATGATGTGGTCCGCTGAGGGTCTGCCAGGGAGATAAAGACCTTGTGCTTTACCGTCCATCCAACCGTCGCCCGTGGTTTTCTGATAAGGATGTCTTGGCAAATGAATCTATTTTTCAAGCCTCATGCCTCATTTTCAAATGTGTCGCCTGTCCTGGGATCAGGACAAGGAACTTTGTGAGAAAATAAGGTCAATGGAGAGACTTTATAAGGGCTGCTTTAGTTTAACAGGCAAATAGCTGATGGCTTAAGTGTTAAATGAATTTTAATGACACCTATTTAACAAATAAGGTATCCTTCAGCTAATTTTCTTGAGACAACTACTGATGTACTGTCATCAAACTAGCACCATTCATATTTATGCTATAATAGAAAGGCTATGTGGATCACATTTCTTGAGAAAATAGAGCTGGCTATGCACGATTACCCAGAAAATACACTACTATGTTTTAAAAAATGTGCCATGGTTGCTTTTCTGTTTGGCTATACAAAGTGGCAGCACAAGAAAATCCATCAAAGCGGGAAAAAGCCCTAAATTATACAGGGACTCAGACAAGAGCATCTGCCTGACCTTCTGGAGTCTTTTATGACTTCGTGCAGCATCAAGGGTCAGAGCAAAGATAGAAGCAAATTGCAAAGAGAGCCTCCCTCTCAACAAACATGAAACGCACAGAAAAAAAGATACACACTGGCTCTACACACAGACACACACACACACACACACACACACACACAGCCTCCTACATTCACATTCACACACACCCCTCCCTGCCCGAGCCATCTCAGCTCCTGTTAGCAGTTCTCAGAATCCTCAGTTAATAATTAGATGATAATGAAAAAGGTTTAAGACGAGCACCCTTTTCACTCTCTGGGTGGATTAGCATGTGAGTGCTATGCTAATGTTCTTCCCTTCCTTCCACTCAGGAACTGCAGATGAGCAAAAGAGGAAAGAGCACAAAAGCAAAAGGAAAAAGAAAAAAGGAGGTTAATTTAGGAAGAAATAAATGATTAACAAAGAGCAATTGGTCATTACAGAAGAGAAAAAGCAGAGTCTCTCTTTGAATGAACATGACATGGTCCATGAATAACAATCCACTTACTGTGTAATTAATTGTATATTACATATGGCTTTTATACTGTCTTCAAGGTAGGCACTGCAGGAACCTGTCTAAGTAATGGAGACCAGACAAGTAGTCTGACATACAGACAGAATTAGACAGCAGTGCTGCAGCTGCTGGATTCATCTCTATACAGCTCTCCACACACACACACACACACACACACACACACACTGATCCCCCCCAACCCCCTCATACATTTTTAATAGAATCTATTACTTCTGGATTAGCCGATAAGAGCTGGCCTGGTTAAATTCTATAATAGTTTGCATAATTGGTATCAGAGCAGCATATAAGCAAGACCCAGATTTCTCTCTTCTCCTTCGTTGTAGAAAAAGAAAAAGAGGACACAAAGGTTCACATACAGGATAACCAAACAACCCGGAGCCACTCTGCTCTACGCTGCAAGAACACTCAAGGCCTGTGGGCTGATAACAATGAGCCTCATTTCCATTGAGATTAGCTCCTGTAAAAAGGTATTACAACAGTGTTAAAAAGCGTTTCCTATACAATTCATGCGCAAGCACAGAATTTATGTAAATACGATCGCTGGGCAATGTTCAGACAGATGTCCAGAGCATTCAGTTGGATGCAAATCATACAACGTTAATGGCTGGGTGTCTGAGAAAAACATTAACATTACAGTTTCCATCATCCAAATTCCATGTACCAATCACAAGACAGTTGCGTTACAATAAAGCTAAAGACATAAAAGTCTGAAAATGCTAAAAATCACAGGTCCTCAATTGTATAACAACAGACAAACATCCACTGACAGACTCTCAACTATCTCATACACATTTCCTCACTACTGCGAAGACACAAAGGCTAATGCATATTTAAATTAAACTTGTTTATATATACAATGTCCAATGTGGTCTGTCGCTGTAAACCCCTATTCCATTGTTATAATATTTCACTATAAAAAATCGCATTTTCCCCCTGCATGTTCAACCACCTTTCTATGAGGCTTTTCCATTACAAATCTATTTTTAAAAGCAGTGTATAAGCTGTTCCCCGATTGCTGGTGCCTTTTTGTAATATATATGAAATCTACATCAATCAGCATTTAGTTTCCCACTTGTGTGTACATCAAAATTGATTTGCCTTCTACATTGCATCTACCTAGAATTATTTGGAAATCAAAATAAACTACATAACTATGAAAAAGCTTAACTAAGTGAGAAGCACAGCAGATTTGAAGACTTTTTTAGCTATGTGTAAAGAAACACTAGAGACACACATTAAGCATCTAATATTTTAGCAACAAATAGTTTGAAATGAATGACAGTCCAACTCATTGGGGTGAAAGCTTGCACCATTAATTTCAGCAGCAGCAGCCACAGCATGAAGTATTTGTCTAGGTTTACAGTTTTGACAAACAATTAATCATTTACTTTGGAGTTAATATAGGCCATTTCTGTGAGTCAGTCTTGGTATGATGATTAGTGGTTAACCTATCTAATATATCAATATTATACATAAACTATATAATAAACTGGGGTTTTAAAATGTGTTGAATATCTGGGGTTTTTTGTTTGTGCACATTTTTCTCTGCCCAGCTTTGATTTGTGCAAAATGCTCTATAATACCAAGAGGAAATGGCTGGTGAAGATACACAAGAGACAAGAGGTTATTTGCTTTTTTGGAAAATAGTATTTTATGTATACAGATGCTGAGAAACAAATTTAGCCATTAATCCAAAGCTGCACAATTAAGTCTTATCTTCAAGAACAGCCTTGGTAGGGAGTAGAAAGCCTCGGACTGACCCAAATCTGCCCTTGTCCACAGATGGTGCCAAGGTAAAAGAAACACACTGCATGGGGTAAAGTCTGACCAATGCCAAGGTAGCATTAGAGGGTAAACAGAGCCTTATCTTATCCCAGTATGCACACTGAGACACACTGTCAAAGAGCTATGGGTATGCTGTCCAGCCTTTAGAAAACCTTGACTTTAAAGATAACAGATGGTGAAAGAGTGAGCTGAAGGTTTTGTGGAAAGATAAGTTATTTTTTCAAAAGAATCAAGCTATGATTTGAATTTAATGTTGACATACAATATGTCTGTCAACTCGGGCATGGATGGAATCATTTTTATATCTCCCATTCTCATCAACTGCCGTTAAAACCATAGAAGAAGACAAAAATTACAGGGAAAAAAAGGACTTTATGTTACACAAACACTCCTCCCAACCCCCTTCCCCTAAGCCCTATCCTCTGGCTGTTTACTTTACTGTTACACTGTTGAGGGTCACTGATTCCTTCAAGTCATTAAAACCTTCGAGCAGACATAAAACTCATTAGAAACTGTAGAGATGCTGCCTGTGTGGCTTTAATGTGGGAGATAACCTAATGATGCACTCTCTACCATGCATCACAGAAACTTCAAAATGTTCTAGGAAAAAAAAGGTCTTTGATCTCTGGACCAACTAGACATGTTGTCATCATCTCACTGCCTTCCTATTTGGGGCAAATGGTGATGCATCAATTGCAGTCTGGCAGTCTTAATCATTAACTTGAAGTAATGACTGAGACCCATCATGTAGACAAAATAAAGAATACTGGAGCTCCAAATAACCCTGGCAGTCCTGCCCCCTCCCCAATGACCCTGGAGGCCCAGTCCTTAACCTCCCACCCTTAACCCCCATCTCACTACCCCTTCATCCTATTAGAATGAAAAGACCAATTAGACAGATTTCAAAAGATAGGAGGCTGCCTGTAATTACACGACATATCTTAGCAGATACAAAGGTGATTACAAAGGGTACATGAGAGAAATTGCTAAGCAACCAAGCCATTGACATTATTCCTATAAGACAGGCAGAGAGGTTGGGTGCATATATATTTTCAAAGTAATTTTGCGTCATCCTATACTCAGTCTCCTAATCATAAAACTCATTGTACACTTAACTAGCCTTAAATGTGAAGCTATGGATGACATGGCAGAAAAAGACATGACCTTAATCAGTCCTTGTACTGGCCTGGGTAATAGTCATCCAAGAAAAGGTCATTCTCGTGGCGAGCCGTTTCCTCCATTCAGTAATTCGGTAGGCATGGAGATTGAGCAAGCCTGGGGAAACTTCACAATAAATCAGAGCTCAGCTTCGCTCCTGAGAAAGCAAAGGGAAGCAGGCAGCCAAATGACAAATCCCTTCTCTTCACAGAGTTGGAATTACTGCTGGGGTGTGATGTGAGATCAGAGGGAAACCCCCATGGGATACCTGCACATTGACTGCTCATAATACGACGCAATTTACAAGCCTCTCAAACAAGCTCGGGCCCAGGCAAAGGCAAAGCACATTTCAAACAAACAACCAAAATATGAATATGTCATGAAGACTATTTACGTTTAACAGTTGAAGAACACAGTTGCTAAAGCACAAGTAGTGTCTAGATTATATGAAAAACACGCAGCACTAAACATTAACTGGCTAAGTTAATGTATTAAAATTGTATATTTTACAGTGAATGAAGCCAACCAATATACTTTATGATGAAAGGGGAACGAGGCACTAACATCTTTATTATGATACTGTGGTAAATCAAAAGCCACAATGCCATGATTTGATTATGTTTATAGGGAATCATAAGAAAGAAAGATAAGATGGTTTGATGTGTTTTCCTCTTTTGGTCAGCAAACAGCCAGAAAAAAAAAAAGAGGACAATAAAACATCAAACTGCAGGCTTTTCTTCTCTGCCTCTGGTGGGAAGCTGTGACATCCCATCTCTCTGGGTAATAAAGGATCTGGCACAAGCAGGAAAAGCATGCAGGGTAGAATTTCACACCTGGCCAATAATCTATAGGCCCCTCTGCTGCGGCTAACCTTCAACCTCGGCTGCCACCGGTGCAGTGAGGTGCGATGATCCCACCTCCGGCTTCTACACAATAGAAATGGAAACCTTCAGAGGCAGCCCTGAATGACCGATAATATACTTCAAAGCACTTCCCGTATCCACTGAGATGTTGACATATAAAGCGCCTTTCACTGCGCGCAAAGCCATCATCCAAACAAAGATGTCATTTGAGGATGAAAAAAAATGAGATTAGAACAGT
This sequence comes from Macquaria ambigua, assembly GCA_008360985.2. Classification (NCBI taxonomy): domain Eukaryota; kingdom Metazoa; phylum Chordata; class Actinopteri; order Centrarchiformes; family Percichthyidae; genus Macquaria; species Macquaria ambigua. The sequence goes on from VMKM01000141.1 coordinate 473,619, forward strand.
TCTGAGAGAAAAAAAAACATTTAGAAACTACAGATTTTTGTAATGCAAATGTTTCTTGTTTTTAATGACTATTATATTAACCAATTTATTTTTCCTATATTTAACTGTTGAATAAATAAGGACTAATCTGTCATGTGATGAATTATTCTATACAGTGAATATAAATTACAAACCTCATATAGTTGGACTCGGCCCATATAAATACACATTAGCCAATAGCAGGACACTGATGTATAGTAAGGGCGAGACGCTCCTATCCATTAGTGCGCATTGGGCATCTTTCAACACTTTAGCGCTGTCGACCTGAAATTAATGCAGGGCGACTCCTGACATCATGCACTGAAGCATCTTTACAACCTTAAATATTTATCCTACTCTGTTATTGTCATGTAGTTACACAGCCACCGTTAAAAATCAATTCCCAGCTAGTAGCCTACAACTGCAGAGCAAACGAAAACATTTTCTGCACTGAGAAACATTTTCCACGAGCCCACGCAGTGCCCCCTGAACATTAGGATGGAAATAAGGAACATAATCAATATCTTACAGAGTTTTGTCTTATCATAAGGCTTGTTTATCTTTGGTTCGCCACGGCTGATTGGTTGTTCTCCTGCTCGGAAGGCGTATTTCCTCTGCAAAAGCAACCTCGCCACTGATTTCGGGATGCGCACTGGAAACCTCCGGAGATATATCCATTGATGAAGCTGGCTCCATTAACTGTACTTCCTCGACATATTCAACACTCGTGTAAAAGATAATTTTCACCGATTATGTTTTCCGTGCAGCCGCTTGTAGCTCATCTCGGCAGCCGAACAAGCTGTGTGAGCCCACAGAGAGCGATGTCGGAATGGAAATGAGTCCCCCTGCGCTGCTGAAACCGGCTCTGGGCCAATCAATCAAGGCTGTATTTGAATATTCCCACGGCTCGGCCAATCGTAGGAAAGAGAAGGCGGCCTGCTGCCGTGATGCCAAACCCGTCAAAGTAAGCACGTTGCTGTTTCGCGGAAACATTTAAAGGAGAAGAAGGTCTGATATATTATCCCAAAACAAATGCAAGCGTTTGGTCTGTCTTGACTCCTGCACGTCTGATCGATTAAGAAAGCTACGCATCCGCTGTGTAACAGTAGATGTGTTTTTACAGCTCAGCCAATCAGCAGTGCTTAAATGAACTTTTAACTGGATCAGCTGTGCAGGAGCAGAGCTGGAAGAAAAAGCTCCAACACTTGGGGATAAGGAGGGAGAAGATGTGAACTGGATTGGGAGCAATGATGGTGGAAGAAGTATTCCGATCATTCAAGTAAAAGTAGTAATACCACATTGTAAAAAGTACTTATACAAGTAAATATCCTACATTCAAAATTCAAAAGTAAAAGTACTGCGTATACAGAATGCCCCCTCCAAAGTGTTATATTGTCATAAATATAATATTGTTTGATTATTATTTTTGATGCATTAACATGTAGGCTAAGTTCTATAATTACTTTAGTGGAGTAAAAAGTACAATATTACCCTATGAAATGTAGTGAAGCAGAAGTATAAAGTAGCACAAGTACCTCAAAATTGTACTTACAATACTTGAGTACGTGTATTTAAATACTTTCCCCCACTCATTGGGAGACACAGTAATAGGTAGCCTACACCTTAAAATATATTACAATCCAACAGCGATACCACAAACTGTAGCCTCATAAATTACTAAGGCATTGAATCATCACCTGTCTGACACAGTCAACAAAGATCATGGATGACACACTGTGATCCTACACTTCTACAGAAGCTTGTTGATCCTAAAAACTCCCAAAAATCCACCCTCTGTGGCAAGTACAGGTTTTACTAATGAAGCTACAGCATCACAGACAAAACATAATATTTAAAAATTAACAGAAAAACCTTTCCACTGCAATGATGAGCAACGATGAGCTAACACAGCTGCACTCACCGCTGCAGGAATAGTTAGACATTTTGGGAAATACACTTATTTGCTTTCTTGTTGAAAGTAAGATGAGAAGATCAATACCACTCGTGGTATCAGGCTTTTCATGTAACTCTCAGTAAGAAAGCAAATAAGTACATAATGTGCGGGACAATTTCTTGGCTTGGGTCTTGTCATCACAATCGATAAGAAATAACCCCCCATGAAAGCAAAACTTATCATTCTTACACTTTTTCAATTTTTTGTACAGATTAAACAAATGACCATTGGAAAGAGCCACGCTCGCTGTTTCCAGTCTTTATGCTAAGCTAAGATAGCTTCCTGCTGGCTGTAGCTTCATATTTAACTGGCAGATATGAGAGTGGTATTGATCTTCTCATCTAATCTAGGGTATATTTCCCAAAATGTTGAACTATTCTTTTGAATTTATAGCTGCCTAAAGTCACCCTCAAATTAAGCACCTGTGACCTCACATCCTTAATACCCAACTGAGTGGAAACACCCCCAACATACATTTTTCATCTTTCACAGCATTTTTCATCCTCAAATGCTGAACTTTGAACACCCATTTGTCAATATTTAACACGCAATGCTGCACTCAGCACTCTGTACACTAATACATTTTCCCAACAAACATGTGACGATGGAAACCAACCATCACTACAAATCCAACCCTTCAAAGACAGGTGTTTTCTGAGAAAGACAATCGAGTGCACGCCAAGAGAGTTGCAGCTGACATACTCTGACCCACTGTTGCTGTGAGAACGAATATTGAATTGTTCCTCTACAGCTTCCCGAGTGTCATTTTTCAGTATGAATGAGGCCTGCAGATGGCAAATGAGGTTACCATGCCAACTAATGTCCCTATATTGAACACTGAAGACATAGATGGGTTATTGTTCTCTAGTAGTTAATCGCATGTTGTTGTAATGGCTATACAGTTTATAGAAAGTAAAAGGAGTCCACTACTAGCATGTGCTGGAGGAGCATTATGCAAACATCATAGTGGTCCTCTGTGGTCAAACACATGAGAAAATCTCTAGAATCCACATGTAGTAATTGTTCAGTTTGCAAGAGGATCATCCAGAAATCCTTACCCAACCACCACCTTCTGTGCAGACATGCCTTGTTGAGAGAGAAGGCAAAATCAAATAAATCGTAATTATTCCTAACATTACGCCAAACTTTAACATTTTTTTCTTTCTGATGAATTACGGACATCCTTCAGTCTTGTCTTGCTTGTGTGTCATCATCATCAGTGACAACATTTGCATGGAAATACTGTTTACTTCCATTCAGTGATGCAATTAGCTAACAGTATTTTATGCTAATTTAATTCTTTTTTGTTTCCTGGTAGGTGTTCTATACCAGCGAAAGATGCAAATTCAAACCAAAATGGCTTTAATTTCAGAAGCAAATAAAAGCACAAGTGTTCAGAGGACTTACATATACATTTGCTTACTTGATAAGTAAAGTTTTTAAACAAACACAACCAATTTTGGATGTTTATTCTTAAGTTTTTGCATTGTGTGAGATATATTCCTCAGTTATGCCATGTTTGGCTGTGTAAAGACCTTTTACAATGGATGATGTTAAAAGGCAAGACTAAAGATATTCATATAAATAAACACATGCAGAGGGACCAAAATATCTCAACAACAGGCTGATACTTTGCAAGAGGAACATATATGCACATATGCAAACATTTGTAAACATGTACACACAGACACACACACAAACAAATACAAAAAAGCCTTATTGAGGAATGGTCCAATGGATGCAAGTGAAACCCTAGACCCAGCTAGATTTTTTCAAACAATAAGCTCATTAGCATGATAATAATATAATGGTAGTCTTGCTCTATTGAAACAACGTAACTCATTGATGACAAAAGAATGGGCAAGCTTATATTATGAATGCACAAAGTCTGTATAAGGCTGTAACTGTTTGTTTCTTGAACTACTCTCATCCTTATTCTGTTTTGGCCATGTCATCATGTCCTGATATGATGTCAAGCTCTCCCTCTTAAGACGTTTCTCATCAGACCTGAATGAACCTGGCAGTGGCAGTAATAAAGAGCTCCATCTGCGCCTGGCAGGCAGAGGCAAATGAACCAATTACGGTCTGGTGAAGTCTCCTCTTTCACCTATTGGCAATGGCTGCCATCATCTCCATCATGATGAAAAGGCGAGAGTGCAAGGGTAATTAAATACCAGCAGGGGCCGGGGGGCACACCTAATAACTCTCTGTAACAAGCCAATAAGAGACCTTAATGCTTAAGAGTTCACACAACCCAAAGCATGTTAATGGTGAAAAAGACCACTTACTGTGCTCAAACACTCAGACAGTTAATAGGCCTGCATGTTCCTCAGAGAAAATTGACCTTGTGGATAGATATTTACAATAGCTCAGAGACAAAGTACAAAAAGCCTCTTATGCCACTGTTTATCTACAGTGATCTCTTCTGCTCTAGTCAGAGCTGGCTTTCATGGGAACTAAAAAACACCAAGCTATGCTGGGTATACATACTTAGCAGTACTTTCTGTTGTAGCATTGCCATCTGCTGGAAAAAGTATGCTTGTGCATCAATATTCTGAGGCATATGTGAATGTGCAGTACACTACACATTGCCCATTGTTATATATGTTCATTAGCTAGTTAAAGTTTAGGCCAACCCAACTTGCAACTGCCTTTATTTATTAATTGTGTTTGTGCACCTAATCCTAGTGTTGTTGACAGGCCCTGCCCTGAAACTCTCTGAGGGCTCTTCTTTTTTCCTTTTGCCCCTGCCACTGAATGTGTGTGTGCACGCCTCTGGCTCAAATTAAAAATCAAAAGCAAAAAGCAAACAAACAAACAAACAATCCAAAAACACCTACCTCTTCAACAGTGATGCTGTAGGGAATCGTTAAAGCCCACAGACTTGCATATACATTTCAGGGGACCATGGTAGTATGCAAAGGATCAGGCAACACAACCACAGGCGATTCAAGTGGCAATTGCTGCCCCATAATAGAGTAGCAACAAAATGCCCTTTAATCATCAGGCTACTAGCATAACTGAGTTAACGCTAGCTAGGTAACAAAAATTACAGTTTCAACGGCATGATGCTGTAAACACTGTAAACTGTCAATATTATGTTCAGTACGTTAAAAGATAAATAAACCCCATTAATTAAATGCAAATGGCTATGTTTAAGAAGGTTAAAGATGTTTCTGTGTCACAGGTCGTTTAGTTTAATAGAGTGTAAAAATCCCACTATTTCCCACAAGGCGTCGGCTACATCTACGTTCCTACGGCAACGCGTTGAAGCTTCCTCCAGGAGGATCATGGGAAACAATTCTGGCTACTGAAGCGGAGGGAGTTTCGAAATATTTCATGATTATCTACGGTATAACATGTAATATTATAGTTATATTAACATGTTCGCAACTAAATGATGTGAGCATTACATTTGACTATAACCAGTGTAGTTGAAGTGCTCAGGTTAGGGCTTTTTTCGGGACTAAATGCTCCGCGCAGAAAGCAAAATTAGCTAGGAAGCTAATGCTAGTTAACGGTATGGTTAACCTTGGTGATGGTTTTTGTTGATCAAACAATGGATAACATTAGCTAATAACACGGTACTTTAACATTGTCAATACATGTCACTGATTTCTGCAAACATATAACGATTTCATCGCATATTTAATAACATTTCTAGCTAGCTATGTAGCTAATCAGAATGTTTACATTGCTGGAAATTCGTTCGAAAGTCGTTGCTTGTCAGCTAACCTATAGATTTATATCCTATAGATTTATATCGTCTACCTTGTCTAGTGGCAACCTGCATTCTCGATGAACCCTTCCTGAGTGCATAATCAAGAGGAAGAACCGATGCTGTCTTTTGAACATGGAGCTAAAGTTGGAGGTTGTTTTGTCATCCAGCATCAAACGGAAGAAACCATGGCCGCGATTCTGTTGGCTTGGGAAGGTGAGGACATAAAGTGTTAAGAAAAAGTATTCCAGCCAGTGGCACTGAAGCTTTGCTATCTTTGTCAGAAGAACACGACTCTGAACCGGTGTCTGTCACTCTTCAGGAGAAGGAGTCTGTGTTCCTGTTAGATGACAAACGGATCAGTGAGATCAACATGGTCTCTGGTCGCACCAAGAAGAGGACTCCTAAACTCCACCCTTTGCTCAACAGTGTGGTGACAATGGCTTCATCCCACAATGGTGAGTTTAATGTCTAAACTCTTGTCACCTGTCAGTTCTGAGAATACATTACTCGTCTGTTTTTCAGGTATGTGGCTTTGTGGACTTTTGGTGTCAGGAGACCTCTTTCTGTGGAACAGAGATAAAGACTTGTTGAAGACTGCTGCATCAGTCCCAGAAGTAGTTCATATGATTTCTGCCACTCAAGGTATGCACAGTACAGGTATGTATACATCACGTTCATACCAGCATTCTTCTTAAACGTTGTGGTTACCAACAGGGCTGACATTATATCTGCAATAACCATCCTGGTACTGAAGAAAATCATTACCCATCTGAATGAGCTCAGGCCTGCTGATTTAACATTTGATCAGTTTGAATAGTTTTAACCATCAAATGTGGACCGTCACTATGCATCTACACATGTATTCTGTCTACTGTGAGACTGAAATATACAGTCACTTGAGAGATGTGGGAAGGTGCATTCTTAACCCAGTGTCTATTTGCTTACATATTTTATCTGTGATAACAATGGCAGCAGATTTTGGGTGGGTGTTTGTAAGGTGATGTTCACTCTTTCTTTGTTTTTAACTTGAGCTGCACATAGACTATCCTAATTCCAGTTATGCCATTTAAATGAAATGTTAAATCTTCCATCCATGGATTTATGTGTGTATGTTTTCCCAGGGAATGCCACACGACTGTCACTCCAGGTTTCTGGGGATGGGATGCGAGTGCTCTTGGTAGCCACAACAGGGCAAGTGTTCCTGTGGGAGTGTATAGATGTCAGGGATTTGACGGGGGCACGAGACGGCACAGTCAAGGGACACTGGGCACATATACAGCCCCTTGAAGACTCCATTCTGCCTTCTTCACAAGACAAAGAAGCATCCCAACACACCATCTTCGTCAAGACAGAGGTCTACTGAATAAAATACGTTTGACATATTGTGTCATGTTTCAGTCAATGGCACAATTTTACAGACCTGCACTACATTTCTTCTTTTCTGTAATATCTTATTTTATCTTTCTCCAAACTCCCTTAGGTTATGGGTGATGCCTGCTTATCAGCCTTTGTTTTCACATCTGGGAAGAAGCTAATCATCACCTGCCTGAAAATTCAGTGGGAAGAGGGCCATGTGAGAGTGGGGTGAGTGAGCAGGTCTATGTAAAGACAGGACTCTCATTGGGTATTACAGTAGTTGAAAGTACACATTTCTCTTTGTAGTTCTGTGGGATACAGCATACAGTGGACCACCAAGACATACCCCATGTCTCGTCTCACACCACCCTGCCAACCAGTGAAGTCCAGAGGGGCTTTGGTGCCAGCCTTCTCCCCAGATGGCCGACTGTTAGCTGTCGTCCTGAACCAGAGACAGCCTAAGGTAAGCATCTGGCTTCTCTATCTCTTTTTTCACATCTTCATCTGTTTGTTTTCCAGGTCCATCGATCTGTAGAAATGTGAATCAAGATTTGTTTGTCCTGTTGAACGCAGGCTACACAGGTCCTCTTTGTGAGCACGCAGAATTTTGTCTCAATAACAAGTGGCCTCGGAGGGTGTGGAAGTAAGAAAATGGAGATCCCCTCTAAATATATAAGGTACAGTAGGAATCAGCTACTGAGAGGCCTAACCTGGGGGTCAACATCTGTTTAGTCAAACTGTCTAAATATTTCTGGCAAAGGTCTATGACTGAATCTTAACTACTTTAAATAAACATAGTAGTGTTGACAGTGTGCTGAGTTCAGGACGTCATTTCCAGACTGTCTAAATATAAAATGTGGGGAATGATCACTTCCCAGCATCACCAGCACAGAAAACAATGTCCGTACAATTGTATTAAGACTGCCAAGATGTAAGCTACCAGGAAATTATTGCCAACAAAGGGTGTGTTACATCACCCGAATGCCATCTGTCATTAGAACTACTTTCAAATCTTTGATGTAGAGTGTGTATGTATTTAGAAATGGACTTTGCATATCTCCTCTTTTAGGTCCTACTGGGTGGGCAGTGTGAGCTGGTCACCGGGCGGTCTTTTCCTGGCCTGTGTTCTAAAGAGAGGCTCCCTTCTTATGGTGTCTCGCCTTGGGGGGCTTCTCACTCTAACAAGCTGTGGTTGCAGTGTTGACTTTGGGCCTGCGCACTTCCTACCCCTGCACCCTCTCGTCACTTACCGGTATACATTTGACACATTTTGCTCATCACTTATTAGCCCGTCACAAGTTATTGAAACCAAAGATGTCGTTTTCAAATGTCTTGTTTTGTCCGACCAACAGTCCAAAACCCAACTATATTCAGTTTACAGTTGTATAAAAGAAAAAGAAAAGCAGCAAATCCTCACACCCCGAAAAGCTGAAACAAAAGAATGTTTGGAAAATGACTTACATGATAGTTGGCGATTAATTTTCTATCGATCGATTAATCGAATAATGGTTTCAGCACTAATATTATGTCTGTGATAAAAGGTTTCCTGTTTTTCCACCAACTATCCTTTCCATTTGCAGACCGCCAGTGTCTGCAGGGAGAGGGGAGGCCTCTCTGTCCAGCTCTAGCTTGTCCTTTCGGGATGTCCTGAGGCAGCGGTATTCTGTGACCTGGCATCCACGACTGTTGTATCTCATTGTGTCTGATGGCTACATGGCCACAGTTATGAGGGTGCTAGATAGGCCTTCTCCTGCCCTGTTGCTGAAAACACTTGTAAAGGACACAAGCAAGGACCTTGAGAAGGCCAGCCGGATACTGGATAAATCACAGGTGGTAAACCAGGGACTTCTAGAAGTGGAAATAGGGATCTTACTTCAGCTTTTGTATGTACTTTTTGCAGGACTATTCTTGACAATACGGTTTCCTCACATTCATTATTTTCAGATTCATGTGAGGGCATGGCTGGAGTCCGTATCTTGCTTGAATCTTGACAGCACCCTTGAGGTGTTCAACCCCATACTTACACGTGGGCCCAACACCACAGACTCTGTCCTTTCAGCAGCCACAGATAGGTCCACTTTGCCACTTTTCCTGCAGGACCAGGGGACATTGGGTGGTACAAAGGAGCTTCTTGAAAAAGTGCAGGTTGGTCTAATAGTATAAGTTAGAAATGTATAGCTTTAGATTCCGTTTGGTGTATATACACTGACTGTGGCTACATTTACACGAAGGTAAGAAGCAGATGAGAGCAAATTTCTCACCCATCGCTACTGTATTTTTGTACCAGCACTGGCATATTCTCAGTGTCTTAAAGTTTATATCCCTTTGTCTTATAACTTGAAAAACACAGCCATCCCTGTTTACATGGGCATATTTGATGTCAGATTACTGCTAACAGTGAAAATAATCCAATTACTATAGTGCATGTGATTACCCTGAGTAATAATGTGTCATGGCTGCTTTATCAGTTGCTTGATTCACTTGTGTAAGCTGCCTTTGACCTGCTGTTTGTTTGTGTGGTTTCCTAGACTTTCTTTGAGGATGACTCTGATTTAGACGGACCTCCTGCTGGTTCTCATGTGGAGGATGGCGGCCATCTGGAGTTTGCCTCAATGTTTGACACACTCCACGCCCTGGACACACAGACTGACACTGGACTTGTTAGTAGCCCAGATTATGAAAAGGACTTTGTTGAAACAAACAGGAAGACTCTTTTTCATCGTGAACTTGGGAAAATCCAGAGTAAGCTGTTAACAGCCTGGGCTTTTGGCATGTCTCTAGGAAATACTGTGGAAAACAGAACTCGCCTGCTGAAGCATACCCTCTACTGTGTGGTGCGATTTGCTGCTTTACTCCATTTGATCCCCAGCTCCCCGGGCCACACAGGGAAAAAGAACACCTCGGTTTCTACTTGCCTCCTGCACCTTCTCAAAGACATTCTCTCTTTTCTTCCCTGGGATAGCACTCACTCAGATGGGCCACACTGCCTGGGGCTGGTGGTGGAGCTCAGTAAACGGCTGATACGCCTCCTGCTGACCCCTCCTGCTGAGTCCCACCAGGCTGGTCACTGTCAGTTATCATCTCATAGTCTATCCACAGTCCTGCTTATCTTGCAGCTGGTCTCTGATTCTCTTGACCACACCTACAGCCTGCAGCAAAGAACTGTCTGGTCTTCTGCAGAAAACGAATCCCAGCCACCACAGCTCTGGCCTTCAGATGTACACCATGTGCCTCTGTTACAGGATGAGAGGGAAGAGAAATCCAGTTCTGTACATCAGGCACAACCTGTTCCCCAGCGACCATCCAGCAGGTACAGATTATCTCTCTGGCTTTTTATGTGTCAGCATTTATGAGCAATTAGTCAATTATTTGTTGTTGTGGATGCCAGTCTTAGTCATTGCATGTCATGTTTTGGCTGGAATTTAAGACTGTCTCAAAGACAAACAAGATTGGTGATTTTCTTTTTTGGCCAGATTGTTGGGAGTGTGGCAATGGGTCTACAAGATCACCCAGCAGTATATGGAGGAACTGAAAAGCTTTAAAGGCTGTGATGGATGGGAGGAGGAACAGCAACAGTTGTCTGTCATCATGTCCCAAATCCAAACAACTCTACAGGCTACAGGAGAAAGGCTAGAGGAGGGTCCTGCACTGCTGAGTTACCCAGGTCTGTAGCAGAAGGACTATTCATCTAACTATGGTTATTGTACCAGCTACAGGAAATAAATTGGGTAGTTTAAATCAAAACAAACCAGACACAAAATAATTTAACTGTGATTCAGATAGAAGAAAAGTGTTATGTCTGAATATGTCTGGATAATTATAGTTGTTGTTTAGTATTTCACTCTTCTCCCCCCAGGTGAACATCTTTTCTTGTGTGGCTCGTACCCAAAAAGTGCAGATACATGGCGGTCACAAATTTGTGAGGAGAGCGACAAAAGTAAGAACCACCACACAGCTCTGTTAGGTTGTGATCGTAGTGTCTTCAAGGAGATGCGGCTTTGTCTGGCACTCCTATACAGTCTGTTATCCCAGTACCGTCTGCGAGAAGCCCAGGAGTTGGGGGACCACATGGCCCGCCTGATCCTGCACAGGGCTGGACACCAGAAGGACAACATGACCTGCATAACAGGTCAGCCATGGTTAATAATTCCTCAGTCTTTTAGAGGGGTTTTCAGATGTGAGTCAGTTAATGGAATTGAGTAAATAGCTCCTATTAACTAATACATTATGGAGTGCTGAGAGAATTTAAAAGGTTACAATATGTCATACCGGCCTTTGAGTTGTCTTTGAACTTTAAGTTCAGTAATATTGGCATAGAGCAGAGCTGTCAACCACTCACTACCCAATATGTTTGCACGGTTGAGTTGTTTTATTATTTATATATTTATAACAAGGACAATGCACATTAATCAACATCACTGTAAACGCGCCAATGTTAGCCAAAAGGCTAATTTTCAACTGTTGTCCCTTTGCCAGATGTTATGCATTAGTACAAACATAAAAACAGAGGATAAAAGCTAAAAGGAGTAGGGGAGATCTGCAAAGTAGGACATGTGCAATGCAAGCAATTAATACAGAGCAGTGTTGAGCAGACAATCAGCAAAAGCAGTTAAACATGACAACACACAGTAAAATCACATTACATTACAGAGGTAAAACCAGAAGAGACAGAATCTGACAAACATAGACAGAAGGCCAAGCAAATGAGGGCTGCCTTTATTTCTCAGTGATTATACAAAACGACAAGTGTACCTCACTCTGAAAGTAAGATGTTAGTTATTAGCTCTGCCTTTATGCCCTGCAGCAGACTCTCTTCCTTGCCCATGGCTGCCGATGGACCTTCACAGTGACGCAGCTTGTGCCGTGGTTCAGACCCTGGGGAGATTCATGGCCTCTTATTTCTCCAACCAACCCCTCTACATCCTGCCCCCTCACCATGTGGCCGTCCTGCCTCCACTACATCTACCTCATGGTGTGTTTCCATAATTATTTGTCAGTTAAAAAGGTAATTTCTTCATTTATATTGCTATTTGGTAATATGTCCTCCCTCAGCCCCTAGTGTTGCGCGCTTGGTGCCACTGTGCCAGGAGGAGGTGGCTAGAGCAGTGCGACGACAGCAGCTGTCAGAAGTATGGACAGTAGACTACGCCCAGGACCTGCTCCTGCTAGGGGGTCTGCTTCCTGAGGCTGTGTGGTTGGCTTACCATCTTGGGGACTGGAAGACAGCGGCCTCTCTGAGCCTGGCCTATACGAATTACTGCACTGACCACTTTGACTTCACTCGGTCAGTGTGAAAGTATAATTACAGAGTGAATGAGTATATGGTTGAAGTTTTCTGTTTTCTGTACGTTAAATTCAATATTCAATTCAATATGAAACTGTCAATGGCATCTTTTACGACAGGTTCAGGAGGAGAGAGCTCCACCTCCCAACAGTTTTAGAACCAGAAAGCATTTTTCAGGCTGAGTTGGAGTGTCTTCTTGGCAATAAGTCTGACTCCCAAGAGCGCAGAGATAAAGATGGTGACAAGAGCTTTACAGGTTGGTGAGACCTGACAACTATAAGATGACCACAACGCACATAGAGCCCTTTGATTTTAATCTATGCTTTGTCTCAACTCCTTTTACTAGACCCCTTGGAAGGAGAAGACTGGGACTTATTACAGGTTTCCATACAGGAGATTCTGAAGGCTTCAGTCATGGCTGGAGTGAATGTTGTGTCTTCACCCTTGTCTTCCTTGCTGGACACAGCCAAAGACCTGTGTTCTTGCCTGCCTACCTTGGTGCCCAATGGACTGTATCTGCCTTCCCCACCACTTTATTGCCCTCAGCCTTCTCCCAACACACAGGTAAATAATATAGAAAATCAACATTTACATATAGTATGTTAACATATAAATTCTATAATTAAATGTTGTGTCTCATGCTTAGGACCCAAAAGGGACAATAGGGCAGTTTGCAGAGGTTTCATCACGTCACCAAGTGTCTGGAGTTCTCCAAAGATTACTGTTACTTCTGAGATCTGCACGTTGTTGCCATCCTGCTGCCCAGTGGTACATCAGCCATCTGCGTCGTGCCAGACACCTGCTACACAAGGTACTTTCAAGGACTAAAGGGTTTTTATCTGGTTTAATTAGTTTAATAGGATTAAAGGTCCCCAAGTGTGGCTGACATAGCTGACATCTTTAGAGGATCTGATTGTTTCTTTGTTTACAATTTCATGCATTGCAAACACAAAAGTTTGTTCTAAAAGACACTTGACATCACATATTTTCTGAAGAAATACCAAATCTTTTCCATTTTACTACACTTTCATCATGCAAATAGGAAATTAGAATAAAGATGAAACTCGAATCAAACATCCTAAATAGTGCAAATATCTGATGTTGTTTTCAGATCAAGAGGAAGTACTCCTATCCATCAGCTGCTGAAGAAGAACAGGCTTTCCCAGAGGGCCTGATGAAGTTCATCACCCATAGTGGATTCTTTAGACGGGGGCCTAATAAAGACGGTCACCTGGACCCTGACACCATTCAAACTATTAGTAAGATGCCACTCATAGTGAATTGTGGATATCATAATCAATGATCTACTTTCAAAAATTACTTATTAACTATGTTTTTCCTACAAGTCTGTTTCAGGGAGCTGTGTGGTTTATGCTGGATGCTTCATGTCAGGGACCAGCTCTCCATTTCCTGCAGGAAGTATCAGGCCGCCAGACAGCATGGTAGAGATGAACAGGTATTCCATTTGTGTGACATGTTTATGTATAAATATAATCAGCCATTGGTGCCCTATAAATATCTGTGTGTATGTGTGTCCCTCAGATCCCTGGTGGTTCAGAAGTGAGATCTGCCTGTGTTGACGCTCTCCGCTGGGCCTGTCGTTTTCTGCCTTTCTCTTGCTTCCTCAATGCTGAGGAGATCCTCCAGGACATACTGCTCAGCCTTGTGTCTGAACTTCCTCCTCTCTCTCTGGTGATATGCTTTTTCTTACATAGACAGTCAGTGTCTATTGAAGTAACACAGAATGACCTTGAGTGAGTATATTTCTCATCCTTGCCTGTTCTTCCTCTTAGGTGGCAGACACGCTGGTACGAGCCTTCCCAGAGGAGGAGGAGTCGGTCAGAGTCCCTCTGAGAGAAAAGTATAACTCACTGCTGCAGAGACTCAGGCAATGCAATGTCCTCGGTACGAACACCTCTGTTCATCAACAAGTTGTTTTGAAGTACTATACAGCACCTATAGCAATGCAGTTTTTTTAACATTGATTCAATTATTTACTTGTATTATTAATACTTAATTTAATAGTTAGAATCTATAGAGAATGTAAAACTTTAGGAATTTTCTTATTTCTGAAAGGCCAATGTGACGGCCCCAAAGATAATTTGTCATGGTCTTTGCGACGGGTTATAACACCAGTCTTTGTGCTTTGATTAGTGCTGGTTACATATGCTCACTGTATGCTAAGTTGATTTTAAATTCTCAAAGCTTTGTATATTCCTTTAAGTGAATTCATAAACAAGGATTTAGGATGATATATTCTACTTTTCTACTTATTATCTATGACTTCCTAAACGTGTGTGATTTCTTTTTTAAATGTCACTCTATGTTATTCTGTCTGTTCTCCAGAGGGGGAAAAAGACGAGGTGAACGAGTTGATGATGATTGTGATTCATGGCAAACTCAGACAGAGGAGAAAACATCTTGGGCGTTTGCAGAGGCACCTGGGCCCCCCTGAGCTCCATCTGTGGGAGAAGGAGGAGGAACAGGAGGACAAGGGAAGCAAACATGGGATGGCCATGTTAAGGCAACTCTCACTGGGTACAAGTCTGAGCACCAGCACCTTAACGGACTGTGCGTTCCCCCCAGTGTGCAGCGATGGAGACACAGCGGAAAATACATCTGAGGCTATCTCTCCTGAAACGCACAGCAGAGCCATGACCAGGTAGCCAACGTGGAATAGTAGCTCTGCCATTACGTATCTATCACATATCTATGTTGTGGCTTAGTCTGTGCTCTGTGTTGTTCTTTGCAGGGGCAAAAAAGCAAAAAAATTAAGAGACAGAGAACATGCAAAGAAGACTGCTGTTAAGATTGAAAGTGCCATTCAGGAGGAGAGTCACCCAGGCGATGCCAAGGAGAATGAGCAGCCCTCCCTACCAGTGGTTGGCACCTGGGAGTTTGAGCTGGAAGATGAAGAGTATCTAAATTTCCTGGAGCTCTTCCTGAGCTACGTGCTAGAGAAGGACGGTGCCGATGGAGGGGACTCAGGCGGTGAACTTCCTTTGTTGAAGGGCTTCTCCTCCCAGCTGAGGGAGAGAGAGTTGCATTCTCTCACCTTTGATGTACTCACAACTATTCATCGCCGTCAGAGAGATGTGCACCATCCAGCGAGAAAACACGTGGGCAATGATCCTCCAGTGTTCAGAGCTGGCTGCTGCTACAAACATGCGAAACACGGTGCAACACCCGAGCTGCAAACTTCCCCCCTCCGGAGTGAAGCCCCCGTATCCAGAGCTAGCTTTTCTGTCACCTCTCTTCCTGGGCTGAGAACTGGCAGGCAAAAAGGTTTGTTTGGCCTCCAACAGCAGAGCAGTGTGCCTTTAGGCCAAAGAATGAAGGGAGGCCTCTTTGGCTCTGAAGCTAGCCCTATTCGAAGTGCCTTTCCTATGGGTCAGCCATCACAGAGCTTAATATTTGGCTCCTCTACTTCTTTGGAAGCTGTGATTGAACTGCAGCAGGGCCTGGACCCCAAATTAGAGGCTCAGTTTCCAAAGCTTGGCAGGCTGCTGGAGTGGATGGTACGCTGGGCTGATAGGAGGGTGCTACTAGGACATCATGGCAAAAAGAAGAAAGAGAGGGGAGGAGGGGTTGGAGGAACAGCTGATGAAGGAGTAGTGATTCGCGTCAAAGCCTCAGCGCCTGCTGTCCTCACTTCCCTCAGCTTGCTGCAGCTCAGGTACACTGCTCTACTCGGGACTGACCGCTACAGTGCCCACATCCAAGTTCCAGAAACACAATGGACTGTAGCCCCTGTGCTGCAGCCTGAGGTGGATAGGAAGCTGGAGAGAGAGAGCAGTGTTGATACAGGCTACCCTGGATCAGCCAACCCTCCCATCACTGGTCTTGATCACAATCTACAGCAAGGAGAACTGTCCATGTGAGTGCCCCATGTTTTTATGATTTATTTTTGGACTAAATGGAAATTAGCACAGATTCATCAAGTCTTTATCAAGCCAGTTTGAAATTAGCTGATAAGAAGTTCCACAAATGCAAACAGTTAATCTCAGAAAGTAGTTGACCAAATGCCTTGGAGACATTTCAGTGAATATATGAAACTGGGGTGTGATTGGTCAGTGTGAGTGTGGTTAATCAGAATGTCTTAAACGTGTTGCAAGAAACACAAGCTTGTATGCCAGCAAATGACAGTAATTGGACACATGATGGTGCTGCAGCAGCAAAAATGAAAACATATGCATGTAAATAGGTGATAGTGTATAATTTGGAGTTCATGTTTGTTTTGTTTTGTGTTTACTGATTCCGCATTTCACAAACAGTTTCGTATAAAACTGCATAATTGCCATTTGCTTTACAGTAAATATTCTAATTTACTGTATTTATATATTATTTGTTTCCCTGCAGTGGCTCTCGTACAGATGAACCAGAGGAACTGACATTTAACAGGACACCTCTTTCTAATGACCAGGAGCAAATGATCTTTGATGCTCGGCAGAGACAATCCAGTTCACAACAACCATCTCTCGATGACTTAGATGTTACACCTGAAAAAGAAGGTATGATACTAAATTATATTGGATCATCAAGGTTGCTGTAATGCAGAGCCTTATAACAGAGAATATTAATTGATGCATTTGATGTTTGTAGGCAAAAGTAGTGACAGTGAGGGCTTGGAAGTGTCGTCCTCTGTTTCCAATGGGAACATCTCTGGAAACATCTGCACGCCTGAAACGGTGAATATTACCGTTCAGGATTCCCATTCTTCGTATCATCAACGTTGTCAAAACACACAAATAATGGTCGTTTTTGTTGTTTGCAGAGTTTAAAGCTTGCAGACCTGGACTTCTCAGACAATGCTGAAGACATGTCCAGTTCCATCTCTCTGTGAGTTTTTAATGTAAACTTATTAACTTTGCAAGAACACACATGAATGTGTAGAAGTTCTTCTCTAAGGAGAGCCATTACTGCAGTATGTTAGTGTTTATAGCAGAAGTTTGTTCAGTAATGTTGCATGTTATGAAATTATAAAAATAGAATAAAACATAATCCTTGCTGAGTTATTTCTATATCAGCATTTTGGTGGTGAAACCTCAACTTACAAAATCATTGAAATTGCCTATTTTCTTTGTTTAAGCCACAGTCATGCTAAAAGCCTACACGCCCCTCGACACCCAGAGCCCCACAGTCTTCCTACTGTCCAACCTGAGGCAGAGGTCCATGCAGAGCTTTCTGGTTCAACTGGAGTACTGCTCCCCAACACACATGGGGATCCTCCAAGCCTTCAGCCACAAAGCTCCGTGGCTGGTGCACCCACTGTGGATTCTACAGCCCCCAATCAGCCATTATCCAATCAGACTCCACCAATGAGACAGCGTCTGGGTGAAGACTTATTCAGACTGGTTCAGGTAAGAACAGACTGACCAAAGGGAAAGGTTTGGACTCAGCTGACTCTTTAGATTGACTCTGATCCGAAGTGTTTTTGTGCTTCATTACAGAATATCAACTACATGAGCCTGATGGAGGTTTTGGGAGCTTCATTTTCTAACCTGCAACTTGCTCAGCAGAGCTCTTCTTTAGCCCAGTCTAACATGAACTCCTCTCACCCTAATGTGCCATCTTCTTATGCTACCAATTTCACCCCTCAGCCAAATGCCTTACCCGTTCAAACTGCCTTTTCTGTGGCACCTCAGACACAAGCATGTGTGCCAGGTTCAGGATCCAACAACCCTCAGTTCAGTCAGGCACGTATGTTTGCAGACCAGCCTGCCATACAGAGCTCAGGGAAAACCCCTCCAACGGGCGGCCAGCGTCGCGCCACCAGGAATCTGCCCTCCACTTCTAATGGCGCAGGTGTAAATTATCAGGTATTGCTCAAGTGTTCTGTTAAGTTGCGACACATTGTCCTTCTGTGTAAACAATACTTAAATCACAGTGAAACCAAACTGAATACAGTTTCTTTTTTCTTCAGGAAATGCAGCCTCTCTCTGTCCAGGCAGTGTCACCAGAAATCCAGTTTAGGGAGAGCAGGAGGTTAATCCCACCCTCACAGGGGCTCCTGGCTACTACTGACACCAGCCACACTATTCACAGTGCCTCTGTGTTACCGCCTTCTAATGATAGCATACAAAATGATCCTGCTCCCCAGGTCTTGGGCCTGAAGTTACTTCAGATCCACCGTTCTCCATTGCCCCAGCAGAGCGCCCCACACTATCCCCCTGCCCAGGGGCCCCAGACGCTGTACACTGCGTACCCTGCAACTGTAGAATCATATCAGCACAAGCTTAAAAACAATGACCAATCCGCCTTAAAGAAGACGGAAGAGGAAGAAAGAAATTGGTCTTCTGTTCCAAAAAGACAACTCAGTTTTAATTCTCTACATGATCCAACTCCCAGGATCTCTCAACCCGAAATTCAGACATCAGAGAGATCCAGGGGGCAAGAGTTCTCACTACTTCCTCCTGCTTTACCGGCTCACACACCTGCACCAATGCAGGGCCTTCGTCTGCTGCACTTTCAGCCTGTTCCACACAGAAACATCACGTTCCCCAAACTACCCTTACCACCTTCCTCCAGGCCCGCTACTGTCCTTGCAGCTCCGATGGGAGAGGTGCCTATGATCAAGCTTCTACATATAGAATCTGGACCAAATAAGGCATGCAAAACTTCCATTACTTCAATTTTTTTTAAATTAGGTATCATTAAATCTTGCATTGTAGTTTATGTACAGAAATCTGTCTCTGCCACAGATGTTGACCCCGGCAGCTCCTTCAGCCCAAATGACCTGTCTCATCTCCATGGAGGAGTTGACAAGTTCAATGATCGGGAGGCAGAACGCTGAAGAGGCTCCACTGCGGGTGCTCAGATTGGACCCACCTACTGAAAGAGCTTCCACTTCTCCCAGCTCTAACTCCAGCAAGAGGCAACTGCATATTAGTTTTCATGCTATCTATTTTCTTTTTTTAAAGCTGATTATTTTACTCACTGTACTCACTGCGTGTTGTTTATAGACAGAAAAGGAGAGAAGAGAAGGCGGGGAGGGCAAGAAAACCAGAGGTCACATTCAGACCGAATGAGTCTATCATCCTTACACAAGAGGTAGAACAATATTAATTGTTGTAAGAAGCATTTTGTGCTATTACCAATGTTTAAGTGTAATTCTACTATAATATGTTTGTTCCATTATATCTACAGCCAACAAATGAACCTGTAAATGAAAAGCCTGCAACTGCAGAAGAGCTCACCCCTGGACAGGACGCTGCCATTCCATTTGGTTAGTGTCAAATACATACCTATTTCCAATTGCCTGTTTCATCAATAAACTCATATATTAAGAGAGGTTAGGTCCAAAACTGATGTAGTTTAAAAACAGGGACAACGGCCCACATTTTCAGACAGCTCCTTTTTCACCTCTTTGGAACATTATAATGTTGGGTTTTCAGTGCTATTGATCTGTTGTTCTTTTTCTAATTAACTTTAACTCCCAGGTTCATTTGACTCTTTGCTGACTGGTCAGAGATTATTGGACAAGGCCATGTCCACTTCAGCTGAGCTACATGCCTTTGCTTCCACATTTAAAAGACCCCCAGAGTGCCATGATGCTTTCACCAACACAGACCCAGGTGAGTTAGAGTTTGGGTATTACACAGTGTAATAGTTTTGCACAGTTGTAATGTTATTACACAGCTGTTGCTTGTATTTGTAATTGAATGGAGTTTGCAGGGGTCGTGTCAAGTTCATGATTTCCACAAACTAGATTCTGAGCAGGATTATTTTTCTTTCAGCTTGTCCTCCCACACTTGCCGATAAAGCTGTGTCTGCCTCTGTGCCTGCTAGTAGCCCTAAATGTAAGTTGATTCGAAACTGCAGGTACAAGGATAACACACTGCTTTTTATTTGTTTCAGATATGATGAAGAGTTAAGCATTGTGTGTTTGTGTATGTGTGTGTTTTCTCCATCCAGCACAAAGTTCAGGGAATTTGCAGTTTTGCAACGAGCGCCTTGTGCAAGACACAGAGGAGACCCCACAGGGACCAGAGAAGAATCTGGTAAGAGGCCAGACATACTAGGTGGACCCAATATGTGTCTCAATAGGTCCTTCATTCCACTTACTTTAATTATGTACTGAATGCAACACACAGTACGTTAGTGCCTACTATTCCTTGCTAGAATTTGTGAACACCAGCTGCCCCTCTTGCTGCTTCATTGTCATATAATCTAGAAAAGGGGTTACTGTAATTAATAGGTATTTTTAATTCACTTTTCTTTGTTTTTTCTGTTTTTGTCTCCCAGGATCTGGATGGCCACCAGTTCATAAGTGTCTTGGATCTAGAAGATAACGCTCTGCATCGGGATTTGCCACCCTGTGTCAGCCCGGGAGCACAAGATGTTCCTTCCATCCGCCCTTCTTCACCTACTTCTGCTCAGCTTCATGTACTTGCAACTTCTGTTATTAGGAGTGCTGCTGCTGCTGATTCACAACCCATAGTCACAATTCCAGAGGATCTCCTGAATCCCACCCCTCACCCAGGTCTTTTAAATGCCTTTATATTGAAGGTCCAATGCAGTTTTATTGAATGCAATCAGATCCGCGGTGAAGCACAACTCTGTTGGTAAAATTTGGTCTAAATATCTGTTGTACTGTATACTCTAGATATCCCTGAGGAGTCGCCGTCACTCAGCCACATTGAAGAGAGAATCACGCCACAAGACATGGTGGATCCATCTGACTCTGAAATCTGTCGATCCATAAAGACCCAGAGTGTTGGACCTCACAGTGCCTCATCCACACCTCCCACAGCCTGGTTCTCCTCTCGCCTGTCAGAGCTGGACGCTCAGCTGGCTGCTCTACAGAACATTGCAGACTATCTGGAGATGGACTTTACCAACTCCAGGATGGTACATAAGCATGTTCTTTTTGTATTTACCCTGCTCATATTATTAATGACGCCCAAATTTACAAATTGGCTTAGAAGGCTGACAAAAATGTGCAATATATCATTCAATGCTTGTCCTGCTTTGTCTCTGTGTAGCTGGTCAACACTATTGAAAAGCTCATACCAGTCTTGTCTCCTGATGTGAAGACATCAGTAAAAAAGACTGTCAGACTGTCTGTCCCACAGGAAGGTATGACCTAAAGCTATTCATCTGTAATAAAAGCCAAATCTGTATTGCATTTTAAATAACATTGCAAGTCCTTGAAACCCAGAAACAAAAAACAAAGCTGTAGGTTTAATAGAGTAGTATGTAACACCCTAATATTGTTTTAACAAGACTCTGTTGTACATTTTCTGTCTCTAACACCATGGATACCACGACTGGACACTTCAACTGGACCAAATGCCTTTGAAGAGGATGAAGAAAACCAGGAAGAAGAATGTGTGGTTCATAATGAGCCATCTTTTCGTTATCCCTCTTCCTCTCACAGTCAGAACGCTGGTCCTTCCTACCTTAACACCCCTCCGAGTAAAGATGCAATTTAATCAAACTAAAAATTGTTACTACTTTAAAAAGGTGGCTAGCATAGTGGCAAACAACTGCATTTATAGTTGATGGATACATATTAAAAGAGTGTGCTAAAGGTAAAAGCAATGTAGGCGTTTACACATTTTCTAGGTATGGCACAGTAATACTCCTAAACTGCAATGAAAAGAAATGAAGCAGGACATTTTTTTAGTTTTCACCCAAAGATGCGAAAGATGAGATTTAAGTCAGCTGTTGAATGTCAGAAGCTATTATTAACTCAGCTGATGCACTGTTTGAGTGATTTTAGATGGATTCTTTATTCTCGTATAGTCAGATACATGGTTATTTTTACAGTAGAGTTATAATGTTACAAGTTATCTCATCTGTTTTAATGTTTGTGTTGCTTCCATAGAAATGAGAGATCAGCTGGCTGAAGCGTCTGGAATATCTCCTGTGTAAGTTAAAGTCTTTTAACCATGTTATGACTCACGTTAGCTGTTGTGGATGTGCTTTCCTCACTGTTATACTCTGCCCTCTGCCTGTCCATATCTAGATGGACAGATGAGAATCTGGGTGAGACTGGGCTATCCGATACAGCAGAAATCTTAGACGAGTTGGTGAAGGAAGGGTACTTATCCCTGACTGACCTGGATTCGTCCACTTCACAGACTGCACACCGTAGCAGGTATGGTACCTACTAAAATTCAGTGCTGTCCAAATGACTACCTAAACAACTATGATTATCACTGAGCTGTAATGTGACTCTTAGCAGGCTGGACCAGCAGCAAAGCAGCTGGATGTCGCAGAAACGTGTCCTTCCGGAGGATGAGAGGAGAGAGCTGAGGATCTGGATGAGAAGGAAACAGAGGGAAAGACTGGCTGTTTATCAGAAACACAGGGAGAGACTGAGGGAGAGGGAGTGCAAACCTTTTTCTGCCTCTGGAACAGTGGTGAGATATGTTTGCCTCTTTACTAAAATGTATATTCCATTTATATGTTATTAAAAAAAAAATATATATATATATCCACATTGTTGTTCACCTGCTATGCCTCTGCAGAAACCAACAAACAAGAATCGAGCAACCGTTTGGAGAAACAGAGAGGAAAAAGAAAAGTATGTACCTGTTTTCATTGTCTGTGCACAAGAGACATGCATGTACGTGTGTATAACTGTTATTTACATTTGATTTGATAGGTTCATGCTTCTGGAGCAATACAACCAGAGGACCCGTGAAGCCTGTTCTTTGGCCAGTGACTTTCCCACCGCTCCTCCAAACGTACGCTGTTCGTCACGGACTGAAGGTTCACCAGTGCCCTCAACTGCACGATCCAACTCCGCTCCACCGCCTGGTAGCACTCACAGGTATCTCCTGCAACAGTAATCTGACCAGGATCATGTCTCATTAAAGAATAATTGTAGTCTGATCTATCATTTGAACAAATCATTAATTATTCATAAATTATTCCGCTATGGTCAGATTTTGTACGGACCCAAACCTGTTCGTTCTAAACATCTGAAATTAGCTGGATTTGGTAATGGAGGTAATATCTTTTTCTAAGGGTTTACAGTGTATCTGCCAATGATACAAGAAGTCTTAAGTCAGGACAAGCTCAACCCCACGTTCGTCCATGGACTGCTGAAATGCAGAGACAGCCTTTGGAGGTCCACCGCAGGAGACTGGGACTGCATAGGCCAGGTATCATGATGATACTCAGCTACATTGATGTCCTGTAGATGCATTTTCACTCTATTGCCAAAACAATAATATTAAATCCACTAAACTTGTTTATGTTGTGTGAATTTTGTGTTAGTTACCTCTCTGCCAAGGGACCGTCTGTCTCAGGTGACCAGACGTGGCATGCTCAGTGACGCAAAGAGGCACACTACACTGCACACAGCCAGCCAGAGTGAGGAGCGGCATGTTGGATACCAGAGAAAGACAGGCCTGAACAAAAGTCCTTCAAGGGGGACTGCTGCAGGGAGAGGGATCCACAGGGAGCAGACGAGGATGGAAGAGAGAGAAGAGGTGAACCTTTGGGAGCCTACTTCAGAAATGAATAGATTGCTGGGCCCAGAGGAGTCTAACATGGTAAGGATGATGACATGATTAGCCTATATCTGAGAGGAATGTAACCACTAGATGGAAAATAATGAATAATTCGTTAATAGTAATGTTACTTCCGTGTTACAAATGTACATACTTTTTTGTTGATAGATGATGTGGTTTCATGTCCATTTTTATACATTGTTGTTCACCTCTCAGGTTTTGGCTGGACTGTTGGATGAGCAGGATGATGGTGCCAGAGCTGGTGTGTCAGAGATGGACTGGCTGGACAACCTTTCTGAGACCGGCAGCAGCCTCAGCAAAATAGACTGGGCTGCTATCGAGAGGATGGTGGCTGCAGAGGAAGCTTGAGTTTGAGTGTCTCAAGGAAAGAAAAAACAATACCACGTTGACACTTCAGTAGATGGTATATTACTGGGAAAAAAACTTCCAAGATTTTATGTGCCTATTGAATGTACTGTAAATCAGAAGCATTTTAAACTACGATAATAGAAATTATAATTTAGATATGTTCTCAGAATTTCATTTTCATACACAAGTTGTAATAGAATATTTGTCGCACTGACATCTGCAGTGATGTCCTCTTCTTGAAAATTTAGGTTTGTGCCATTTTCTACATTTATAATGTATTTTTGTACAGACTGGACTGTCCCAACTATTAAATATCTGGATTTGGGCATTTCAAAGCTGTTTCCTCTCATTTTCATTGTTGTCATTCTTGTCCATATAGCGTGAGAAAGCTACCCACTGGATCACACAGGCATGTGTTTTAATATTTGACATATAAGTTTTCAGCATAGATTGACTGAAACATTTCTATTACTATTACATGTGAGACAACTGATAGCCTCTTTGAGTTATTTTATTGTCTTATACACTGGATTTTGCAGTGGACCTACAAACTTTTCCTATATTAGACAGATCCCATGTTATTTTCCTCAACAACAAGAGCCCCCACAAGTACCCACCCACAAGTCCAGTTTAGAAATGCCGTTTTCTGTCCCTTTAAACTGGTTAAATTTAGCACATATCCCATATCTCCCAGGCATGTTGTGCAGACAACAGTACTAGCAGGGATTCTTGTGTTCATCAAAACCATATATAAATAACTTTATCATAAAAAACCCTCACACTGTACTTTATACTGAAAAAGAAGCGATACCGTATTAAAGATCGTTTTTTTTTTATCTCTTGTAATCGACTGAGCTTTGGTTTGGTGTAAACAGCCTTAACATAAATTAATCTAAAACGACGCAAGAGTCGTGCACTTCTGAAAACACTCGGAGTACCCTGCATCCGCTGTGCTGCAACAAGCGCAACAGAAGAAGAAGAAAGAACTTCCGGAGGTCAAAGGTAATCTTCGTATTTGAAAACATGGATCCCAACAAAGTGGATGGAGGTACCAACTTCTTGCTGTCACACGTCTTTAAGTTTTACATATTCATTCTACACGACTTGCATGTATGCGTAGATATATTGGGCTGTATTTCCAGTTTGTCTGGCATTTATCAGCTAGCCACCTTAAGCCAGTATGTGAAAAAGAAACAGGCGACGCTGCTGTTTTTGCTAGCTTGTTAGCTTATGTTCTCTGCCTCGGTGTTCTCCAATTTCCACAAGATACATTTTAAAGCTATTAAGTAAACAGTCACTGCTTTAGATAATTGTCCTTCAAACGAGAAAGAATTGTTGCTCTCTTCTAACATAACATTATATTCTTAGCGAATCTGTGTAAAGTCGACGGATGTCAAACATGTTTTGGGACTCAGATGCAGCTCGTCGAAGACTTATATATTTGACATAACATTTAAGTTATAACGTTATGTTTTTATGGAGGCAGTATGTAAAAATTAATGTGTGGGTGCCAAATATGTTCTATATAGTTAATTTAGAGGTATTTATTCCACTCTGTTTCCCCCCCCCAATGTTATTGTTATACTGTTAATGGCTATGTCATTTTGTGGTATGGCAGGACCCTTTATATTGTTATTCATGTGTTTCTTTGACAACTCAATACTCAGTATTTTTCCTGTCTTTAGACTAATATCCCCCCTTCAGCAAAAATGGCCTCTCAAGGGGTCACTGAAGGGTCACCTGTAGTTGAAGCTGCTTTGCTTACAAAGGAAACGACACAACCAAGAGAGCTGCACCCTGTATTTTTGAGAATTCACATGAAAAGCAAATTGCCATCACAATTTTCACAACAAACCCAGGCTATGATAAACAATTTGCTCGCCTCTTTTGCAGGATCCGGCAAGATGAGTGGTGACGGAGACATTGCATCTGTCATGGGATTCTCCGGGTTTGGTATGTAATGTCCAGCACAAATGGTCAATAATGTGCCATGCTTATGTTATTTCTTATATGATAAACTGACAATATGGGTTGTGTCAGTTATTGTTAAAATAAGCTGTCTTTGTTCCCTCCAGGTAAGAAGGCCCGCACATTTGACCTGGATGCCATTTTTGAACAGACCCGTCGCACAGCCATTGAGAGGAGTCAGCGTGTACTGGGTAGGTTTACCAACATGACAAGCTGTTTAGTAGTCAATCTGTCACCAGGGTGTGTGTAACTGTACTGTAATTGTTGCTTCCCTAGACGAGCGGCAGAAGGACAGTCAGATGGAGGAGGAAGGGGAGAGCTCCAAATCAGTAAAGTCATCAGCCCACACTCAGAGAGACAAAGCTGCAGCTGCTATTTCCAGGTAACCAGGGATTTTCTTTGATTGTTTGAGTGAATACAGTATTACAGGCTGCCACTGCATTAGAGGGGTAATTACATGTTATTCAAGCATTAAAGTTTTTGCTTTGACTGACAATTATGTTTTTCCCTTTTAGAAAACAGGAGAGTGATAGCAGTAGTGACAGTGATTCAGATTCAGACTCAGACTCAGACTCAGAGCTCATTGGGCCTCCACTGCCTCCTCAACATACAGCCCAGGACGATGATGATGGGCGTGTGCGACTGCCTCTTCCACCAGGTTACGCAGGCAGTACGGCTCAGAGTGATGACGAAGATGACGAAGGGGAGGCACAAGATGACAACGATGATGTATGTCTGAAATGTCCCACTTAACAGTGGGCAATACATGTGGATCACAACATTTCTCCTAAAGGTCCACTACCTGAATCTCCTCGAGTTTCTATATGCTCTGTCTAAAACATCCATTCTGTCTTCCTGCTGCTTCAAATAAGCCTTTTCATAGCAGATGTTTTGACTTGTCATAGTAGGAAAAGCACAGGTGTTAGTATAATAACATTAATGTTGGCTCCATTTTATTCAAGTGTCGCAGTAAGCAATGACAGTGAAATAGCATGCACCAGGACACACCAGGATCCTGAAACTGAACTAAATGGAATTCACCACTAGATGGCAGCACAAGAATAATCAGTGGTTAGTGTTAAACTATACAGGATGAGACAACTGTGATCTTGTGTTACTGAACAGTAATTAGTGTTGTCTCTTAGGTGTTATCTCCTGTTTCTTTCTCAAACCAAAATGTCTGTGCCACCTAAAACATATCAGTGTCTTAAAAGCACCATCACTCTAAAATGTGGTGATGCACTGGTTTTCACATGCTGTCATGTAGGGAAGTAAATGTCTCACGTTATGAGTGAAATAGCTCAGATCCTAACCTTTTACATCCAACAGTGTAGCTGTTCCCATTCAGTCATTTGCAGCTGATGACTCTGATTGTGGACGTTTTAGTCACACAGCCTATTAAAGCTAAAATGTCATGTATAATTGAATCTTGGAATGAAATGCTACACTGTAACTACACACCTAATCCAGCCTTCTTCAGTCTTTTACCGTTTCCTTATGTTCATCTCAACTTTCCGCCCTAGAATCCAGTGAAGAAGATTCCAGACACTCATGAGATCACTCTGCAGCACGGCACCAAAACAGTAAGCACTCAGTGATTATAATTGTTGCTTATGCGGCTCTATGGGAATGTATTCAATGACTTTCTGTTAGAAAGAAGAAGGTCTATATTCATCTATATTCAGCTTGTAATTGACACCATATTCTATTTACATTATGCTCACACAAAAACATCTGGAGATCTGCATCAGTTATTGTATTTTCAGCCAAGGTTATCTAACTTTGTGCTGAATTTTACCAATAAGAGCAGCAGCAAGTCTGTTTCCCTTGATATTTTGGAGCAGTGAGAAACGGTGTAAAGAGTTCTCTGTGTCTTCAGTATAGAGCCAGTCTGGTATCCAGATCCAGTGCTAATCTGAATCAGTTGATCACTACACAAGACCAAACTTTAAATATTAGGCTTGGCCTGGTTTATTTTGGCTGCCTTTAGAGGAGGCAGTATGACTACACTGTCAAATATTTCTAACAGCAGAAGCAACCTTCTACACTTGGTTGTATTCTTTTAGTTTCAAATACGGTGATTGTCTCCTCAGGTATCAGCTCTTGGCTTAGACCCCTCCGGAGCCCGTCTGGTGACTGGTGGGTACGATTATGACGTGCGGTTCTGGGATTTTGCTGGGATGGACCAGGCTCTGCAGGCCTTCAGATCCCTCCAGCCCTGTGAGTGGTGAGTCCACTTCTGAGAACGCAACGTGGAACATCAACACAGTTGCTTAACATGTGCTTAATTAGTTTCATGCAAACATCCAATACACTCACTGCATTCATGTGTGCCAAAGTGTACACACACATACACATACACAAACACACACACATTTGTTGAGCTTCATTGAGTGTCACGCTAACTCTGTGACATCCTCTCTTTTCATTCAAAATGAGCCTTTCAGAAGCAGATGGTGGAGATATGCGGGTGTTTGTGTGTCTGCACGTGTTTATTCTGTGTTTCACTGAGGCCATCATCAAAGATCAAATTCTTTTTTGGTTTTGGGAACCAGTGGGCTGAGCTGGAGCAGACCTCCCCTTATTAACAGAAATGTACGCTACATTTAATTTGATTACAATGCGATCCAGTAGCCTGTTTGGTTTACTAACAAGATGGACTTCGTATAGAAAGCTGTGCTGTAGAGGTCCACTGTTCCTCTCTCCTGACCCAAAAAAGCAACTTGTGAGCTCAGTCAAACTAAAACAATGAGGGAAATGAGCATTTGGTGCTCTGTAGTGAGCCTTTGAAGATGTCAAAGCCCCCCAATTAAAAACAGCATTAATGCTAGCCTCACTTTCATTTCAGCAGTGAAACTTTTGCTCTGTGTATGGAAATGTTGGTGCACCATCTACCCCCTGCTGTGTTAATGCTATTTGATATTGACCTAAATTGCTGATCTAACTCAGGTTAAGTGGTCCAGATAGTCGTCTGTCTCTCCAATTGTATGCACTGCTGTGATTTGTAGAATGATGATGAAAAGCACTAAATACCCCTATAAAGTTATTTTTTTAAATATACATACCTTATTATTTTTCTTGTGCTACATGTTTGTCATAACCTATTTTTGTTGTTTATTTTCCTTCAATGTGTTTCATTATGTCATGTGATGTGTGTAATATGTTTCAAGTGTGAGTGTGTTATCATTCTTTCCATGTCTTTGCTTTAAAATGCTATTACGTTCACTGTGTGTCTGTTGCATGTCGTAGATC
Organism: Macquaria ambigua; assembly: GCA_008360985.2. Taxonomy (NCBI): domain Eukaryota; kingdom Metazoa; phylum Chordata; class Actinopteri; order Centrarchiformes; family Percichthyidae; genus Macquaria; species Macquaria ambigua. The sequence continues at coordinate 503,006 of VMKM01000141.1, forward strand.
AAAGAGACCAATCATCAGATGTAAATCAGATGTTGTGTTGTTTTGTTCCTATAGCTACATGTATCTGTTGTTTGTTTTTGTCCCTGAACCATGTGAAGGATTAAAGGCTTCTTATATAACAGTGTTTTGGTGCAGAGGTCTTGTACAATCACAGCTCGCAGATGGCTTGCAAACAGGCACCAAGACACTTATCAGAACTTATCAGCGCCACAGAAATATGAACTAAAAGTGTGTTCTTTGACTCAGATGTCCTCCTCATGTGTGTCGTGTGTGTGTGTGTGTGTGTGTGTGTCCTCAGCCATCAGATCAGGTCCCTGCAGTACAGCATCACTGGTGATGTCATCCTGGTGGTTTCTGGAAATGCACAGGCCAAGGTGTTGGACCGTGATGGCTTCAATGTCATGGAGTGTATAAAGGGAGACCAGTACATTGTGGATATGGCCAACACAAAGGTAAAGTGGTGCTCACATATATAGAAGTTCGGGTTTATTACAACTAGGGTCGTGTTTTCGTGGTTTTGGCCATCGTTTCAATGGTTTGGATAACATTGTACTCAAGCCAACAGTTTAGCCAGATTCTGGACCACTTTATTTGGAGAAAAAAGCTCAAGTGAGTGCACCTGAAATGTGAATAATAATTCCTCATTGCAGAGGAAAACTGTGTGTGCACACAACTATGGCAAGTACGGCGGGTTGAACCAAGAAGTTAGTCTGTAAACTGAGATGGATTTTTACAACAGACAGTTTGGGCAATAATTTCACTTTTCCCCTCCATTTTCTCTTTCAAATAAGTTTGGCTAACCTGGGTTTTTGTTTAAAACTTGTCTGATCATCGAACAGCTCGTGCATTCCCAGATTTCAGCAGTTATCTTGGTGAGCACAACGTTATCTTTACAAAATGACGGCCAAAACGACATAAATAAGACCCAAGTTGTAATAAACTGGAATTAATCTTAAACCTGCAATAACTGATTTTTTTTTGGCCACTTGGGGGCAACGGAAAAGAAATTGTGAACACAACATTAACACATCACGTTGATATGGTAAACTTGATAGCAAACCGTTGCTTATTTACACATCCAGCTGTTATGGAGCAACATTATCATTCATTTGGAGTAGTTTTTCTGGAAACTTGATGAATGCAAGTTCAATTTTCACTCCATTTTAGCTATGTTTTTGGTTTGTACAATCTCCTGAGGAAAATGGCTCTTTAGCTGCTAAATGCTCCACTATGTTCACCAGCTAGCCGCTAACTGCATCTGACCACCGTTTGGTGCTGAGAAGATAGTGTAGAATAGGATTTTAGAGCTTTTTCACTGAAAACAGCTGCCTGCTGCGGCTGAAAACGACGCTATGAGAGCGGTGAGAGTGAACCAAAACAGTAAAGTATCGGGCCGACAGCTAAACATTGTTCTGAAACTCACTATAATGCTCCTTAAAGCTGAGGGGAGCTGCAGATTCAGCTGACCATTGTTTGTCATTTTATCCATTGTTATTATAAAGATATTGATTATAGCCGCTTTAAAGATGTTACAGGTGTTCATGTTTTCACTTCTATAGCAACAGCAGTGTGCCCAAGAGTGACTGCTAATTCTAAACACAGGCTGGTGCACTGCTCTTCTGCTCTGTGGGTTGATCCTGCCAGTGCGTAATGGTAGCAAGGTGTAGCCATGAGCTGGTCTGTTTTTGTATGTGAGGATCATGGTCTGTGCTGTGTGCCCAGCCAGAGGCAGTCTCAGGGGGAGAGGAACACCACATGCTTTCAGGACTGTCGTGGTTCATCTCTCGCTTGTACCTGCATCTACAAAGGAGCATCCTAATTAAGTGCCCATGTTTGGGTTTTACTGTGTTTAAGAAAGCCGCATTGGTGGTCACTAACCATCTGTGCCAGCTGCAGTGCATTTAGACATGGTTTATACCACCCATATGACTTACTTGAACAAGTGAAGGCCCATTGATTACAAGTAGTGTTTTCCTGGATGTCCTACATTCTTGTCCTGCTCAGTCCCATCTGGAGCTGATGGGAGAGTTTGGTTCAACGAAAATGCGCTCTGGCCCGCTGACAATGTCCCAGTCGATTAGCTGTGTCTCATGTGATAATTAAGTCCTTACCTCCACTCTGCCTCTGTTGACAGACAATTACTTGCCTCCTACCTCGTCCCACTGTGTGCAGGGAGATTTGCCAAACAGAGGTCTATATTATGCATGCAGTAGGATGGCATGATATGTTTTTTTTTTTAATAATTTCTCAGCACATTTTCCAATATCCCAAAATCTTCAGATTGGTTGTTTTTTTTCTCACCAAAATCCAGAGAGAGAAAAACAGAGAAAAGAGGCAAATCCTCACATGTGGGAAGCTGAAACCAGAGAATGTTTTTAAATGACTTTACTAAGCTAACTGTTGTCAGTTCATTTTCTGTCAATTTGGTTTATTGATTTATTGACTATCCAGCTCCAATTTTCAACTAATTAATTAATCAACTGATTCAATGAAAACAAACTGGGCATTATCTGGGGGGGGGGGTTCTATTCTTGGCACTGTTTGTCATTAACATGCTTTATTTTTGTTGTCTGTTTCTCTTTAGTCATTGGCAATTTGTTGTCCTAAACTGTTGAGGAAGAGGAATCGGATTTGTTTTGGAAGGTCGCGGCTCCTTCACCCTAATCATGAAGCTCTTGCGATGGATGATTCTGTTTATTTTGATGTTATTGCACCGAGCAGGGAAGCAGCCCATTTGAGCTTTAACCTCATCATATAGTGGGTGTGTATTTTACCATAAAATTTAACAACATGGCAATTTGTTATTAGTCATTTTTTAGTTGTTACACAGCAGGACCTAGGCAGTTCCCTTTTATTTGATTATTAAAGTGGTGTGTTTGAAGTATTTGACAGTGAGCAGGCAGGCCTCTCTTCCTGATGCAGACATACCAATGTCATTTGGTCAACTTCTGCACATGCAAGGCTCTGCTTTCCTGAGCATCCTGTCAAATAGTGGTATGTCATGTCTGAAGCCTCTTTGCAGCACACTGAAGTGTTCCTCTCTGACCTGGCACTGGGGGAGGCCTCTCTCTAGGTTATCCCACTTTGAAGTCATTTGTTATGAGTAATTCTCCACAGGACTACTCCAGCAGAGGAAATGTCTAAAAGGTACTCTTCTAGGAGCTCGCTGTTTGAAGCTGTGACACAGCCTGCTGCACTTCAGAGTTCACTGGCTCAGTTGTAAGGCAAGGCCTATGTCGAGGAAGGCTAAAAGTCAAGGTTACAATATATTCAAATTAAAGGTCCAAAAAGATCCTTTCCTCAAGGGGAGAGCCCTTTAAGGTGCATTCAGATTAGGCAACATAATTGGTGCCTCCCGGGAACTTTTATATGCGTAGTAGACAACTGAGTTTCTGTGGATACAGGCCTTGTAGTTGCCATGCAGTTCACACTACACAACTCTGAAAATGCACCGTCACAAAAACGTAATACCACCCCTGAAATAATTAACTGGTGACCTTTTCTGAAGCAGTTTTGGCTCAAGATTTAACAATGCAGAACAACAGCTGTCTTTGCACATAATTTGCATGCAGTAAGATTGCAAAATACGTCTTCATGAATTCACCTTCATTGGTTCCTCCTGGCAACATTTCCCCTTTTATTTTCCCACCAGCTCTTACCGACTACAACTGCTACAGCTAAATATCATATCTCTAAATGTCAAATGAGTTTGAGGACAGTTGTAGTGCATATGGCAGCCCTGAATGTCAATGTTGCAGACTGGATCCACAGTAAACCACATGATTCACAGGTGTGTGCTGCAGCTCAAAGCGACTGGAAGCTAGCCACAGGACCTGGTCGCCATCAATTTATTGCCTGTTAAAAGTGTGCAGCTTGTTAATTTTCACTTTCTGCTCTTTTCAGGGCCACACAGCGATGCTGAACTGTGGCTGCTGGCATCCCAAGATTAAAGAAGAGTTCATGACCTGCTCCAATGATGGGTGAGTTTTGTGTTGTGTTGTGAGCTCGGAGTTGTAGGCAGAATCTATTACTTTCTCTCTGTAAACCTAAACAATCATGGTGATTGTCATTTATGCTAATTTTGTTTCATTATTCCATATGACGTACCAGGATGTGTAGGAAAAACATTTTTAAATGGTGGTCAGGTGAAATTCTTTTAGGATGTGGCATATTTAATGATAACATTCATAGACGCACCTCGTGAATATTATGATTACTTGTCCAACATTTATTCAGAATCGTTCTTACTGGGCAACTAACTTGTCTGTCATGTCAAAGACAATGTGACTTTTCTTTGCTCTCATGTCCTCTGTCACCAGCAGGGAGTCCTCTAGTCCAGATTATGCCTCTGGAAAGGGTAGCTTGGCCTCACAGCTGTGCATTGACACATGGCACATTTTATACTGGATGTAGTCCAAATGCAGCCCTTTATTTGTATGCCGTGACTTGGACCAGAGCAACGCTGCTGGAGATAACAAGACGACACACACACAGACACACACACACACATTTATAATCTTTCTGCTTGAGAAAGTTTTCTGCCTCCTTAAAAGCTGAATTAGTCCTGTATGACTGCAGAAGCTGTAACCCTTTGCCGTGTGTATAGGTGTGAGTGAATATTTGTGAGTGAATACGTGTGACTTTGAGTGAGACCAAAGTGATGAGTCTAAGTGAGTGTGACAGGCAGCAGTGCAGAAACCCAGGGCTATCATCATTAAGTGGAAACAAGGGCCTCGCTTTGTGGGCAGGCCGCAGCCCGGTGTTTACCAGTGTTACTGCTCTCCCAGATGTGGAGGCTGGTTTATTTAGCTCTTATTGAGGCTCTGGAAATCCTCCCCTGGCACGTTAGCACTGGGTGTTGCCCCTGGCCAGCTCACGGGAGAACAGTGGAGAGAAGCGCTCAGGGAACCATTCACAGGCAGAGCAGCTGCATGTGAGGAGGGTTCACAGCAGCAGAGCAGGTCAGCACAGCGACCTGAGTCTCAGAGTGACGAAGAGTGGAAAGAGAGGGAGGGACTGCCTATAGTGATTTACAGGTGAAAAATGTTGTCCATCTAACCCCATGTCAAATCTTTCATATTGCACTTACTTATCATCACGTTAGTAATGTGCAGTGCAATACAGGGGCTACTTAAATAGCTGTACTTGACTTTCTTGGTCGAACCACTACCCCTTAAACTTCCCACTTCGTCAATCAAAGGCCCCTCTCATTCCTCCAGCGCAAACAGAATTTAGCCGCCAGGGTTTAAACAGGTGCCAAACATACGCATCACATTACTTTAGTCCTTGTTTCTGTACTCTGGTAACTCCTCATTTTCAGAATTAAGCATTTAAGATTTTAGCATGCATGTTTTTGTTTTGTTTTTTGCCTTGGTACATTTTAGCATCTTTAAGAGGACAACCTGAGATCCTCAGAGCAGAGCTCATGTGGCTGCACATTAAGCTAGACAAAAGTCAACCAGGCTTTTGCTGATCAATTCAGATATGAGGGGGTTCTGGATTTTACTCAGCAAATCTATCCTGCTTCTTGGGACTAGCCCCAGAACTGAATTCACAAGGACTTTAGAGTCTTTTATCAACATTTTACAGTCTAAGTTGCTAATTTAATTTCTTGCAAAGTGAGTCTTGGTTGGGATTTTGGTGGGGGAAAAAACGGTTTGATTTATATGTTTGGGAGTGTTTGCTTGGTTGACAGGAGTGACAGCCTATTACACTCTGTTGTGGTGGTTGCCTCTTGCTCATCCGTCTTTAGCTCCATCAGTAGTGTTCCATTTATTATGGAGGGACCATCAAACAATGTTTCTTCCTTTCTTTGCCCCCGCCTCATGATGCATGCTGCTCCCTCCACTTCAGTGCCATCCTTTGAACAACCATGGAGTCTGCAGAGGCCATACTATAATCAGTGGGCCTCTTGAGAATGGACCAGCGGTTGACCAATAGTACCAGTGGGTGTCTGCTACTGGCTGTATCTGCTTAAACATCAGACCAACACCTAGGTTTTCTGTCTTTCTTCGTGTGTCAGCCCAGTAAGAGAGTCTTTGTTGTGTTTATTTGAATAGGTTATTAAGCATGATCACTGGACCGCCCAGCTCCTTAATTAAAGGTCCCCCTAGTTGTATGGAATCTCATTCATAAGAACTGCCTCCCAGCTCCTTGAATGATTTCATTTACCCAGAGTTTTTTTCCCTGAGAGGAAGTGGATGAGAAGGAAGTACTGATGAAGCATAATAATGCAGCAGCAGGGTGGTAGTGATTGTCCTCGCACACTGAGGGTTGAATGGGGCTTCAGCAGAACTGTGCGACTCGAGTCCGTCAGTGAAAAGCGTTTCTGCTCGGACTGGTGTGAACGTGTCAACATTTCACATTCTTCTGTCATTCTGTTTGACAGTCGTGTGATTGTAAAACGGCAAAATGTTTTCCAACATTATTCATGTTTGATCCAAAGGAGGCCAAATGCGGATTAAGCATTGAGCCACTCTTTGCAGCCTTTCCTGAAAGACTGAACACCTGTTTGAAAACCGCAGATTTATTTCCCAGAAAGTGAAGGCAATATGTGCTGGGTGTACTCCCGGTGGAAGTATTTCTTTGGCAGGATTGAACTTGAAGTAAACTAAAAATATGACTGGGACTTTTGTGAGCTGCAGCCTTTTCTAATGAACAAAATCCTAAACAGTAGTGGCCTTAAATTTCTTGAATAAGTTGTTAAAAGTTAACAAACCGCACCGCATACCGTAGAATTGTTAACAAACTATAACTAGCATTGTGGAAAGCTTTGCATTAGTGGCTTCAAGGACATGACATTGCTGATTTTTGGTTTTACTTCATGCAGTTTTATAGTGCCCCAGTAGAACGATCAAAAATTCATGTTATGCTCTTTTTGTGACTGAAATTTCAGCCAGTGGAGCAGAGGATAGGACAAACGGCGACTTTCTAATTGGGACCACATGTTACTTCTGTTGAGTTTTGAGACACACTTGCGCATGTGTGTACACACAAATACACACAATTTGAGGAATGTTTCCAGGACGTTTGAATGCCAGGGATTCCCTTTGTGCTGGCCTGCTGTCAAGGCTGCAGCTGGACTTGGATGTGTAGCTGTATGCAAGGAGACCCAGAGGACGGCATGGCAGTTCCTTTTACTGCTGAGGAACAAACGCTTGTCTTTACCATGCGCTCAAACCGAACACATGATGTGATACATGTGACATATTAAGGAATTATTATTGGAGAGCATCCACAAAAATAGAAAGTCACACAAAGCAGATTCATGATCTGCTGCTTGGATAAATCCTGGTAATCAGTTATGGGTTTTTTGCATGGGAGTAGGCAGCATTTGTTCTCAAAATGTGTATAAGTCAGTATTTCTTTCTCTCATTTTTTTGTATCCTGTGTGTCCTAATTGCTAGCATGCTGATCTTGTCAAGTAAGAAGGTTATCTATTTGTCAGTGCTCTAAGCCAAATGCTTGGTGATAGCTTACTTTGGATTTCTTTGAGGGGAAAGGGCATTACTGCTGAGTTATTAAGTGTGATCTGCGTGACAGAGCAGGGACGAAGAGTGAGGACAGACATCACATAGTGTGTGTGAGCATGTTGGGGCGATTCACACAGTTTAACACATCAGGTTCATCCACAGTCCAGCTCGTCACCAACTGTTGCCCACCTTACAATGCAAGTGTTCCATATCCTGCCCAAGAACGCACATACCATACATTTAAGGAGCGCATTCATCCTTCTTGTTCAATTTACAGTCATGGCTGAATTTTTGAATGACAGTTTCTTTTCTTATTGAACTAAATATGAGGCCACTTCCTCCCTGGTGGGAAAGCATCGTATCAACCACTTGCTTGATTAAATCTGAAGAGCTGTCTTGACTTCTTTTAGCTTGAGTCAAGCATTTTGTGCCTGTAGTGTGTGTGTGGTCTCACCTGCCCCACTATGGCCTTTTAAAGGTTGATTATCTACTTTGGAGTCACACTAATAATGTTGTGAATGTACTTGAATCAGTATCTCACCGTACCCGCAGTGTATTTGTGCTTAGACCTTTTTGCTTCCTTGCTCAAGTGCCACCGTCTGTATGCCTCCTCACAAATCCTTCTGTTATTTCCCCCCTTTATCTTCTTCAGCTGTGATGCAAGATGGAGCATCTTCCCCTCCTCCTAATCCGCCTTTCTCATAACAGAGCCCCAGTTAGTCAGTCAACCAGCCATCGGGCAACACAGCCCATCCCCATCACCGGAATTCGACCAATAAACAACCTTATACAAGACGTACGCCTTTCTTATCCCTCTGCCTTCCTTATCTCATCATCTGGGAAAGTGATCCTAGCAACCATCACTCCCACTAGGCCTATAACCTGACGGACAGATAAAATCTGGGGCCTGGGGAGCTGTCACTCCTCAGTTGATGTGTGAATGACTGTGCTACCTCGTAAAGTGCACATGCATGACTGAGGATGTATGGGTCTCATTTTATTACATTCACCCCTCTGTCTCTGAAGCGTTTGTGCGGGAAAAGGGGGCTGCTGATTGAAGGGAAAACAGGGTTGCAGGGAAGAGGAAGGTATTGCCCTCAAATGTTTTTGGTGGTTTCTTTATGCCACATGTGAATATTTTGACATCTCATACTCTTTCATTGCCATTACTTTCCCAAAACAACCACCTACTTTGACAGATTGTCCCAGATGTTTCCCTCTGGAATAACTTGCAACTTTAATTAGGTGAAGCTGCAGTTCATTTTAATTATTACTTCTTTGTTACTCTAATGGGAGACGTAGAGTTTTTACACTTAATTAACAATTTGCCACACATTAGAGCCGAGAGTTTTCCCTTCCTCTGCCCTGCTCTATGTCTTGCTCCTGATAGGTGAGGGTGTGCAGTCTTTGCCCTGTTCTTGTAGTTGGCTCAACACTGGTGGGCTCCAGCCCCTCTGCTCCATCCCCCCGACAGCCAGCACTGCCATGTTTTGGAAAGAGCCCTTACGATAAATAGCATTCCAGGTTTTGTGTGCTACGCGAAAGGTTATGTTGTCTTTATTGGCTTGACAGACGCCTACAGTCTTCTGTAAACAAAATAGAGATGTCTGCGTGAGGCAGCAGGTGGACCACTTTGTCATCCAGTCCGTGGCTATCACTCTTTCTCATTCTCTCTCACATACACATGTATATCTGCTCATGTAAACACTTACTGTACAATGCAGTAGCCCTCAGGTTATACTGGGCAGTCTCCTTATATACGTGGCTTTTGCATCTTTTTTCCAGCAGGAGATTTTTTGATTTATTAACAGATTTGGTTTATGTGGATTTAAACACAACTATGCATCAAACAGAGTTTTATTTGACCCTTGCCAGTTCTCACTCAAACCATATGTCTTCAGCTGGCATCTGTATCACATTGTTAGACTTATCCAAACACAGTTGAGTGTGTGTGTCTGTGACTTTGTAGCCGGCCACGGAGGAATCCTTGCCTGGCTGTTAGTAGCAGCCCTGCCTGTATGTTTATACTCCTCTGCTGACCTCATGACCCAAAGGCCATGATGCTCACTAAAGCAAGCAGTGGGTCACAGACACATTTGGACACGCTCTGTCTGGCATGAGTGTTGGTATGGGTGTGTGAGGGGTTGGCTAAACATGTTTGTGTGTAGTCAGGTAGTTCAATAAATAAATGTGGAGGTTTAAGGCTCTTGAGGTCACTTGCAGTGCTGGTGGGCACATCAGTTTGTCCTGTTTGTCATCATTTTTGTCTCTTGTCTTATATATCAGTTTCTATGCCTCTCTTCTTTTTTCATCTGTTTTTTTTTTTTTTTTATCACTGCAGCCTCCCTTATACACTTGAAAAGATACAGAGCTAGTTAAATGAAAAGATGAATGAGGTAAGGTGGGTTGAAATTGTGTGCAACATCTTTTGCTTGGACATCCTCTAGACAGCAAGCCACGCCAACGGGGTCAAAGGTGAAATGTTCCACCTTGTTTTAACCTAAACAACTTGGTGTTCTCAGATCATTGTCCACTCTACTTTGAAATTCAAAGTATGCGGAAATACTGACAACTGCTTTGGCTAGCCTAAATAGAGTAACTTTTTGAGTAACTTCATCCTTGTTTTCTTATTTGAACAGATAATTGAGTCACATGAAGGCTAACTGCAATGAATGATTGATCATTTGAAAGTTAGCTCAAGTTTCACATGTATTTGGGGTTTAATTTGTTGATTGATGGAAGAGTATATCTCTTCTTCATGTATTTAAGTGTAAATATACATAGGTTCTTTAGTGGTTTGATGGAAACATTAAGTAGGCTATTATGGAAGTTATTAGTTAATATATATATTTTTAAATAACACCATTTAAGTCAGTATGTTGTCAATATTTGAAATATAATCCTGTAACCATCAGTGATTCTTCTTCTCAGTGGTCCAGGTTGTGTAATGTGTTCAAGGATTTCATGGATGCTTCAGACATGCCTGTCAGACTGATCTACTGTTTGCTAACCCCTCACCCTGCAACACATAGCTGCTAACCTTATGTCCATGAGACTGGCTGGGCACACTGTATCTATATAATTTAGATTTATTACGGTGGTGGATGGTGTTGATGACCAAATATGTTTTGAGGGATAGATATTTTATGAGTGATTCATGAAAGTTGGGTGAGGATAAATTACATTCTTTGTCTGTCCACAGCACTGTGCGCACATGGGACCTGAACTCAGAGAAAAAGCACAAGTCTGTGTTCAAACCACGCACCCTCCAGGGGAAGAAGGTCACCCCCACATGCTGCACCTACAGCCGCGATGGGAAGCTCATTGCAGCAGGCTGCCAGGATGGCACCATCCAGATCTGGGACAGAAACCTCAGCGTGAGTCTTAAAACACACACATACCAACCAGCACAATGTGCAATAGGTTGTAAACATAGGATGTCTGTTTTGTTATGGCCTCGGGTGCAGAGTCATGAGACTCAGGTCGTCCGGTCACAGGGCAGAGAGGTCAGAGTTCAACAAGTCACTAACACTGACCAGAATTCAAAATGCCTGGCTTTAAAATGCATTTGTCCAAACTGGGAGTAGTTGAGAATATTATTAAATAGCCCGTCTGACCTGTATTGACCCTGTTATCACATTAGCCATGTACATTGCAGTGAGCTTGGGCCAGAGTCGCTCTTATTCCATTCAAACTCTGGAGAAACACGAGTCTTACAGCCAAGTTAGAGGCTCTGTGAGGCTGTACTCACACAGCAGTGCTTTGTGCTAAATGCTAACATTAGCATGCATAAAGCAACTACAATGTTTATCGTTCACAATCTTAGTTTAGTGTGTTGGCATGCCAACATTCGCTAATTCGCACTGGTACAGCTCAGGCTGGGAATGGGAATGTCATTAGTTGTGTAGGTATTTGGTCATAAACCGAAGTATTGGACAAATTTAAATTTGATCTGATGATGGCGCTACATGAAAAGTTAAGGGATCATCAAAGTGATCTAATAGTTGTTGAGATATTTCACTCTGGACCAAAGTGGTGGACTGACTGTCAGACGGACATAGCAATCCCTAGAGCCATGCCGCTGGCAGGGCTCAAAATAGCTGATTATGTAACTGAATTAATTGACGTGTGATGATTGAGTTGAGTTGCATGGAAGTTACTGGGAGGCCCAATCACAATTTTCCTCTGTACATTTTCCACTGTTAGTTAATTAGGCAATTAAGTGATCAAAGTGTTCATTCCTTTCTTCAAGATTCACATAGTTGAGGTAATAGTTGATCTTGGCTCCTAAGTAGCATTGCTCTCACTTATTTGGCTGTTTTCACTTGAATTATTTGACAAATCGTCACTGTGGATAAAAATAACTTCCATTCAGGGCTGAAGAATGCTTCTCCTCCATCTTTCATCAAGTAGATCTTCTGGGTCTCTCGAATGTTTTATGACTGATGGTTACACCTTAACCCCTGCCTGCCTGTCTACTTGTGAGTCTCTCTTCTTGATGGCTGTCACAGTGATGCATCTCTGCTTAGTGTATGGACAGCAAAAGCAAATTACTTGCTGTTGTTTCATGTTGATCAGTGACAGGGCGGGTTTGGCAGCTTACTGCTCACTTGCTGGTTGCCACACACAAAATTCACCTCCACGAAACAGATGGGAAGAGGAAGAAAGAAGGGGGAGAGGTGCATTTCTGTTGAAGACGGTTCTTAGGGGACCTGCAGCACTCATAATTCAGTATTTTCAAAGATGACGTATTGCAGGCATCATTCCAGTTGGTATCGTCTTACATTATGGCAAGCATGGTTTCACAAGTTGCTTTTTCCACGGTGTGAGAAATACTTTGTGGATAGTCACCTGGGAGTCCTAAAACACTATGAACCTACATTTTAAGATGGAATATAAAATTGATGGAGGACAGCACACTATTGCTAAATACAACCAGTATCCAGTATAAGACCAGTATCCAGTATAAGTTGTTTTTCTGCCCTCAGTGTTTTGGCACATTACTACTCTAATTCTTTTGTTCCACTTCATATCCTTTCATCTGTCCAACCCCATATGTGGACAAGGTTGAATGCTTCTGTTATTTCATATGAGAATAGTGGCAGTGACAATTAAGCTGTAGTTAGTGAGTTGGAACAGCTTGATTGGACAGAGGGGCTTATCCAGATTAGTCAAATGGGAAGTAGGCTACATGATAATTACTCCAACAGTCAACTTTGTAATCACAGGACACAAAAAGTGTAGATAGATGGAGGATTTGTTTTCCCTGTAACTACTTTCCTATTGTCAGAGCTTTTGTGCTTCCATGTACCCGTCTTGTATAGACTCCCACCTCTCCTCCACGCACCCATCATCCCACCCCTGGGCTGCTCATAGCAGCAGGCTTCTTGTGATTGGGTTAAAGCTCTCCAAATTTATTACCCCTCTTTCTCCAAACTAAATATTTACCCTGCGTCCCATAGCAGCTTACAATAGTCATGTCTGTTGCCTGACCACTGGAGCCTGTCCTGTGTGAATGGCTCAAGAATTTAGTTGGTGCCCTCTGCCCTAATCAGCAACCTGTGCTGCTGACTCGAATTCAGCCACAAGCCTAAAAAGGAGTTGACCTGCCGATGCTTTTATTGCTGCTCCCTCCCACACTCAAAGGAGGCCTATCTCCTGTTGTATCGCCACCATTACTCATGGCCAGAATATGCAGGCAGATCAATCACGATCAATCATGTACATGACCTTGATCTAGAGCTCAGCCTGAAGAGAAGCTATTGAGGATGACGCATCGTGCTCTTGAACCCTGACATGAGTTGATTGATCCTATCAAGTCAAGTAGGTCTTTTTTAGTGGACTGCCACAGAGAGTGATTGCATGCTCCTTCTCTGACCAGAGGGGTCGGTGCCAGAAGAATAAGACTGAATTTAAATGGTTGCCAGGTAATGTGTACTCTGTGGAAGTTTGTGCATTGATGGGTGCAGGCCTTTGTTCAAAAACATTACCACAGAGACCTGGGGAATGTTATGATGTCACTGGCGGACTTAGATGTTTCCAGACTTCAAAGTGGGACCCCAAAAGAGGTGGTTTTGATGAACTACTCAGTTGGGGAGTCTTATCATGAGATGACGTGACAAACTTTCTCTTGTTGTCTGCATTTGCTGGCTTTGTCACTCAATGCAATCGACCCTTAATCATGAGAGAAACCAGAGATCCCCTAGAAGTTTTAAATTGGTCCAGAGATGAATTTGGATGTGCGGCAAGTCTTTTCTTTTTTCTTACCTTCAGCCCATCTTGTTCTTTATAAAATGACTTAAGATTCCAGGCTCCTTTTTCTCCACTCAACACCCTGTTTTTATTCTAGTCACACACACGGTTTATTGTCACCTGCATAAATTGACCACCAGTGCTGGCCAGGACATAATTTACAGTTACCGCCCCAATAGGACCCTCAGCACACTAATGCTAATCTGCATGGTATCACTGTAAACTACTAACTCTGGGGGTCATAAAAGATGGGGCTGTGGAAGATTAGAACAGACCATCACAGAAGAACGTCTTAAAATCCAATGAAAATGTTTAGAAAACGGTCTGGGATCTGAGTGCACGCACGGCCCTCGTCATGAACACGTCTTCATGGAAGCGTTTGAAATGCAACTGGTCCACCAGGCTATCTAAAGACAGTCATAAACATTTACAGCGGATCTTAGTCCCGCTGCCTCCATTGTGACTTTCCCATGATTTCTGTCATTGCCACACAGCCTGATCTTCCCTCCTTCAACCTTTTCTACATGTGGGGATAAACCGTCACCAAATGACCTTCAAGAGGTGCTTTTTTATCAAGTGAATGCGACAGCTTTCAGTGTTGTGACCATTCCTCACCCATGTTTTAACCCTGAACAAACACTTGGAATCGACATGTACAGAGTCCTACTTTTTTTGGCACAGTTTGTAGCTGAGACATAGACGAATACAGTTACTTTAATGGAATACACTGTCAGATTATGTGATCCTCTAACACACACACACACAGCTTCACCATCACCGCTTGTTGATTTCCATGAAAGATCAGAGCAGCTGTTCAGGACTGCGGTTTGGCCACTCGATTCTCAGAAAGTAGCAGAGGTCAGAGTGAGATGTTACAACTGACTGCACAGTGGGCATCATTAAGTCTTTCAGGTGTGCGGTTTTAAAAGTATGGAGGTTGGGGAAAGGCAGAGCCTCGCAGTATTTATATAATGATACTCAGATAGCGTGGTTAGGAACAGTTGGCCCTGTGGTAGATTGTTATCATAGTCTGCTGAGGATGAAACCCAATGCTGTGTTCCTTCAGCTATTTATCAACTCCTGCTGCCGAATGGGTGTAGATGTGTATTAGGGCTCAGTGTGTGTGTGTGTGTGTGTGTGCATACGCATGTGTGCACAATCTTATATGAAACGGTATACAGGCATATCTGTGTAGACAAATACTCACATTGGCTTGCTGAATAAGACCGTGACAATTTAGCCCGATGCTTGTTTAGGCCGGGGAGAAGGGCACAGCTTACAGAGGATGTCACCAGGCGTGAGAGAAGTTTCAAACAACGTATGAGAATCCGGTTTCACAAGCCGGCTGTGTAGATTATCACAGGAAGCAAACGCCATGGCATCTACCAATGCCAGCCAACATCAGGATAGTAAATAAACACTCAAGCTTTCACAACAGCAGTAAATGATCTATAAATAGCTGGACTGGGTGTATGTTTGCAAGAAGCAGCTAGAATACCTCGCTACCTATTAAAAGCACTACTTTTACTGACTGATAGAGATTATTAATCAAGTTTAAAAAATAAAATAATTCTTATCATTCCCTCCCTATTTATTAGGCTACAGTATTTTTGACTGACCCATTTAGCATCGTTGTCTCTGTTTTTCTTTTCATAATTTACTCCAGAGTTGGACAAGTCACTCCACCTGTTTGTCTGGTAGGATGGGGGAATATGTTTTAAATATATAAATGGACATGCAGAGAGCATTTCTTCTCGGTGCAAACGAAACAGACACTGAAGAAAGTATAACATAACAATACAACATAAAAGGGGTTAAAACACAGCATGCGCTAACAGCAGATGGTGTTAATCTTAGAAAGAAAGACATCAGATGAAAAGAGGAAAAAAAAACACTGGAGTGATTCATCACGGGCCGAACAAGAGCTCATAACTTTTCTTATAGTTGACCTGAGAAAACCTGTGGCTATAGTGAAAAACATGCATTTTACGGTCGTGTTTAAAAAAAACAAAAAAACAAAAAACAACCCAAACGCATCTCTGCATTTCTCTCTGGAGTTACGTAAAGCGGATATCATCACCTTCCCCTTGCAGTATATTTACAGTGTAACATCTACATATTTGGTGCCATTTATTCTCGCCCTGCAATTCTGCACCTCTCAGACAACACTATTATTTTCCTACAAACCGTAGAAAGCTGTCTGGACTATCCTCTCCACTAGACCCATTTTAATGATGTGCCATTGAGCTTCATGCAACAGTTCATAAGACAAGATAATTAACAAGAAAATGGTTCATTGGCATACCTTCCTGTTCATAGTCCGCTGACCACATCCAACATATTTGTGCCTACCATGCACAGATGCGCTCGCAGTTATACGAATGGAAATTTTGTATGTTTGGATACGCTCCCATTGTCCATGTGCACATGACGCAGCGGTCATTGTGATTGCATGATTGAAATGCGGCCCCCCAATGTCTTTGTTTTAGGCTAATCAAATAAAATAGTCAATTCTTAAAGCTCATTCAGTCACCATGTAACCTCAAGCTAGAGTGTGTTTAGCATTATGCTTTAGCTGCTGTTAAGTAGGCCTGAGATAGCCTGTGGCCTAGCTGTTCCACATCTGCTGTGTTAGAAAATGTCCCTTTTATAATAAATTGACCTTTTGACTTTTATTTCTCAACCAAGTCAATTTCAATGTAGCAAATGAAAGAATAGGTAGATAATCTAAGATAACAAAAGAGGAGAATGGATTTGAGTCAAAGGTAATAGACGAGTAAAATGATGATGGGAAGTAGAAAATTATCCCCGGAGAGACTACAGAGGCTAAATGGCCAAGGCCTGAAAAAGTGGAATCCGTGTTATCTACAGTTCAAGGTAACAGTGTTATCTGTCTCGTCCAAGTTAATAACTTCCCTCCATTTACTTTGGAAGTGAAGTATGGCCTCGTTTCCTTCTTGTATCATAAGGACACATCACTCATTCACCTCACGCTCCACTCTCTCCTGCTCTGTTAGCCAGCTTTTCTCTTCATTTCTCTATCTTATCTGTCTTCCACACTCTGTGCTCACTTCAAATTCCTTATCCACCTTTCTGAGGCAAAAGCCTGTATTGCTGCAATTCCCTTTTCAATGATTTATTTGCATTCCGTTTAGAATTAATGAAAATGTAGCTGTATAAACCAAGGTTATGTTTGTTTGAGTGTTAGCAAGCCTACTTCCCAGACTATTGCTTCACCACTGTCTTTTAATGATCGATCTCTGCAATCTGGCAGTACTGACTCCAGTACTCCAGGTAAAACTGAGGCACTGGGAAGTAAATGTGGGAGGAAGCAGAGAGAAGACACAGGCAACAAAGCATTACAGTTAGTGCTGAAACAATTAGTTGATTCATTTACCAACAGATAATGAATCTTTTGATAATCGGTTAGTCGTTTAAGTCATTTATCAAGGAAAAATGTCAAACTTTTGCTGGATTCAGCTTCTCAAATGTGAGAATGTGCTGCTTTTCTTACTTTTACATTGTTGTGCATCAATTGTCTTTTGATTTTGGACTGCTGGTTGGACAAAACAAGCAATCTGAAGACGCCACCATGATCTCTTGGAAATTGTGATGGACATTTTATAGACTAAATGATTAATTTAAAGAATTATGAGATTAATTGACAATAAAAACAAGAATTAGTAGCATCCCTAATTGTAAAATCCAGACAAAAAACTTCAGGTTAGCTAATGTAATATGAATTTTAACATCATTGCATTTGTTTATTGGTTATCTCCCTTTTCACTTCTGTTCATTGTCCACATTTTGAGTAGCTGTGTACTTTTAGAGAGCTTTTCTTCTTGCTGTTCCTTTGTGTGTATGTGTGAGAAAGATAGAGAGATTGTGTGTGTGTGTGGGGGGGAGGGGGTGAGGGGGTGGGGGTGGGGGGGGTTGAGCTGGGTTATTTCCAGCCTGGAGCTGCAGACCTTGGCACACACATCTACACTGCACTACAGTAGTACACCACTTACTCAGAGTGAACACTGAGAAAGTACATTGAATGGCTGGCCGTCTTGGAAACATCTGTTTAGATCAGAAGTTAAAATGCTTCTGTTTGCAGGGTGGGGACATGGCTGCAGTGGCTGGGATTAATTAGGAATATTTTGGTAATTTCTCATTGTTTACAAAATGTCCTAAAATGCCACAAACTCTCCTTTCTCCTAAAATTGTTCAAAACAACTCATTATCTGTTTTTACCCCATGGGCT
This sequence comes from Macquaria ambigua, assembly GCA_008360985.2. NCBI lineage: Eukaryota > Metazoa > Chordata > Actinopteri > Centrarchiformes > Percichthyidae > Macquaria > Macquaria ambigua. The sequence goes on from VMKM01000141.1 coordinate 520,979, forward strand.
CCAAATGTGAGATTCCAGTCCCTCTAGCTTTTGTAATCAGTCTGTTCGCACCTTTATACAGTAACCCTCAACTGAAAGGTCAGTTAGCCTACTTGGTTTTCAGTGATACATGCTGATCATCACAGCCAAGCTGAGTAAGATCACATTCTCATATACAGCAACATGCCGCGCAAATAGTTACAAGGGCAGAATACACATGATTAGCCTGACAAAGACCTTGATGGTGGAAACATTGCCTGGGAGGCTGTAGTATTCAGTGTGCGCACTACCTCTCTTTTTTTCCATTAGCTGCTATGTCTTGTGTTGGATGTGCACCATCTCTTACATATACCCATATTTAGAGCTTCAACTAAAGATTATTTTCATTATTGATTTATCTGCTGATTATTTTCTTGATTAATCAATTCATTGTTTGGTCTATAAAATGTCAGAAAAGAATAAAAAATGCCTATAAATAACACTTTCCTAAAGTCCAAGGTGATGTCTTAAAATGAGTCCAAAACCCAAACATATTAATAAATCTGTTATGTAATTGATCCTTGTGGTTGTTGACATTTTGATGTGACACTTTAAAATGCTTGTTGTTACTGGGTACAGGGCTGCAGTTAAAAGGGTGTGTGATGTGCGTTATTGGATGGTAAACTGTACGCAGTAGGAATATTATAATACTATTTCATGTAGGAGAAAAGAAAATCAAAATACCATCTCAAAGACAGGCACCTACGCTTGCCAAATTAAATCTCTGTGGTCTGGAGTCTTGCTAAAGAGTGTGGTGGGTACAGTGTGTAAAGTTGCTGGTATTTCATAAGCTGTAGTGGGCTTCATATTTAAATATATAGTATGGTGTTCACGGAGGAAATGGAAACCGTGTGTTGTTTTGAAGACCGAGAATGAAAAGGTCTTTTTGTTACTGCAGTGACCAACTGAAACATCTGCTACTGAAGCAGAGCATTGGCAGTTTTGTACTGTAGTACATCAGGCGATTATAAGAACTCTTTTTAATACTGATGAGCAGTAGTGACCGTGGCAGTGTGTTTATGGAAAAGGCAGAGACAGCCAGGACTGCACTATTTATTCATTTTGTTCCGTAATTAATGATCAATTACATCTAGTCTAGGTTTTTTCTGTCTCTGTAATGTCCTTTGAGACTTGTCTGTGATACATAACAATACAAAAATTAATTAACTTGATTCTGTATTTGCTCAAGTATTTCTCTTGCACATAACTATTATCAGACACAAACAGGAGTGAGTTGCTGCTATCATGAACCTCTGTACTGGACTTTCTCTTACACAGACCATGCACATGACATGGAATAATAAAACGGCCTTTAACCTTTATTTGACCCATTCATGCCAGTCTTTTAGTCATGGGTTAATACCTGGTCCTTGCTGTTTACATAGGACCTCGTTCTGTAACTGTAGTTACACATCACTACTAAACCATAAACTATACCAGACCCTGTATAAATCTGTGTGGTCAATGCTTTGTTTTCTGTTTTTCTTCGTAGGTCCACACAAAGTTCCACTGTCGGCAAGCACACATTCCAGGATCCGACACCTCCTGCCTCTCCTTTTCCTATGATGGCATGACTCTTGCTTCACGTGGAGGTAATAAAAACACCATAGTCTCACGGTATCCTCCAAACCCCACAGCCAGCTATTGCACATGTTGAAGTTGCATTCATCAACAGCCCAGCACAGAGCCTCCAGTTTTTAGGTCCAATGCTTGATCACTGATCCAAAGCGATGTTTTTTAAGCAGAGAAGTAGTTTGTCTCTTTCCTGAGTGTGATGATAAACAGGGACCACCACCAACAAAACATGGAAGACTCTCAAGAGATCTATACACAGAAACAGTTTCTCCTTGACACTAGTCGGGAGGTTTCTAACACAAAGACAAACAGGAATAACTCTGTGTAAGAGTCCTTCACGCAATATATTTCTGTAATGTAAAATAAAAAATAACTCATACAGCCTTGTTGTATAGTCAAGAAAAGTAAATAACTTCTAAGACAGTCCCCCTGTGGTGACTTTCTGCAAAGTAAATCTCACAATTTACGGTTTAGCTGATGTCTCCATTTATTTTCTAGGTGATGACACTCTGAAGATGTGGGATATACGGAACTTCAGGAAGCCTGTGAATGTAGCTAATGGACTGACCAACTACTTTGCAATGTGAGATTTTTTTTTCTGTCATCTTAAATACAGTCTGTTTGATTACTGTAAATGTTGTGTGGATTATTAGCTGATGATATTGTATGTGTGTTATTTTCCCTATTAGGACTGACTGTTGTTTTAGCCCAGATGACAAGCTGCTTGTAACGGGGACCTCAGTGAGGAAAGACGAGGGAAATGGGAAGTTGGTTTTCTTTGACCGAGCTTCCTTTCAGAGGGTCTATGAAATAGAAGTCACCAACGCAGTAAGTTCTGCCTCAGTCTCTACAACCACAACTACGTTCTTTGCAAGATGTTTTTCGATCTGGTTGATATGATATGTTGGTTACAAACCAAAATTATCCAAAATGATGCACAGTGGAAAAGAAACAAAATGAATCCAATGTGCATGTCATTTCTCCTCCACGTAAGTAGTCTGGGCTCAAACAAAACTGCAGCCTTAAAAATGTTGTTATTTGGTTGTAACAACAGTAGTCTAAGGCCTCATTATGACAGCCGAACAGATTTGACTGGCCTGATATGGAGATTTATTTAACTCCCTATTTAACCCAACACAGGATTATTCCAAGGGATTAGAACTTCAGTCTATTATCTATTTTAGTCTGTATTTATTCATTTCTAACAGCAACTATGTAGCAGTGTACACAACAGGAATTTAGAGAGACGGATCCAAAATCTTACAGTCAAGCAGCCTTTGTTATGTATAATTATGGGGTAATAATGCTAGACACTTTGGTCTACCAAAATCACCTAAAATGTCATTTGAATTAATATCACTTCACTCAGAAAGAGAAATTAGTTTAGCTTTTTTTGTAAATCAAATGTCAAATAGCCCAGTCCTCTGGCAGTGACTAGACATTTTCCTTTTAAATCACGGTGTATCTGAAGCTAGTCGTATCTCAGCAGCAGAGCAGAATACATACTTTCTCCATTTTCACCCTGGATGAAAGATTGACGGTAGCAGTATTGGGAGGAAAATACAGAGGAAGAAGAGAAGAGTTATAGAGGGGAGTGAAGGCAAAGGAGAAAAGTAAAAAAAAAATGGTTAGAGGCAAGCTTGAAGAAAGTGGAGTAATGTGACCTTTCCTTACTGCAAGTCATTCCCACAAACCTTTGGCAGGACAGCTATTGACGCTTTTATATGTACTGCCTTTGAGTTACATTTGAAATTAAATTATCAGCATGTTCCATTCACATGCACAGACTACACTGTCAAACACGTTGGAATACTATATACTTCATACTAATCCTGCTTTCTCAGAAATCCATTTGGTGAGGGCAACTAGCCATAGGTGCTGAAATGAAGGGCAGAGGTGCTGTCTTCAGTAGAAAAACGCTTTTTTTTTTTTGTTGCTTCCTGCTCCTGCTGTCTCTCCTTTTCAACAGATTTAACGCTGTGTATCTGTAGTCATAACAGTGAGGTCTGACAGAGGCTAATGGCTTCTAACTTGGTCTCCCTGGCTAAGGCATGACACTTTCACATGGGCCACTGAGTGAACATGTTCGAGAGAGGGGGGAAAGAGACAAAAGCTGGGTTTGTGTGTCCATGCATCCCCCCGTCCTGCCAGCCAGCTGCTGTTAGCTCGCAAACCTTGGCACAGCATCGATGCGAAGCGCACACCCCACTGCACAGTTGCACTAACTCAGGGGAGGGGAGGGTGGTCTGTGTTTTGGTTGACCCAGTTTATTTGAGATTGTAACTTTAATTTAATACAAAATAAATACATTTATTGTCATTTCCTTACCTAAATATGACTTTTTAGAGTTATTTGAGCTGTCAGTTTATATAAAAGGAGTGTGAGCTTTCAGGTCTGCACACACTTATCAACTGAGAGAGCTACATGATCGTGTCAGCGCAGTCGTCTGAAGTTAGAATGATACTGTGTTCAAATAGAATTGACTGAGTTCTGTGTTAAGTGCTAAAAATAGCATTTTTAACATCAATATACTCACCCTCAGTACCTTGGTGTACTGCCTTCCTTCATCCAGGAACAACAATGACAACAATGTCTGTCTCACACTAATGTTACACTAGTGTTTGTGATACCCTGTTGTGTAGATGATGTTGGTACTGTACTTGTCCTCTCCTCTATAGATAGCTAGAGCTCCTGTCTGTTCTAAGTAGTGCACTCCAATTAAAATACTCTTGACTTTTGAATGTTCAGTATTAATTAGTGTCACTCAAAGACGGTAGGTGGCATTATTAATGATCCAGATATCTATGGATGTCTGTCATTAACACCAAGCAGTGGCCATCATCATATGTGGTATTGAAGGTATTCCTGCAGAGTCTACATAAACTTGAACAGAATCAGCTGTAACATTTGCACCCACTTCACTGTGGTGACAATATTGCTATAGGCAGCATCAAAGAAAGACCTCAGACACTTTGGGTCAAAGAGTCTGTTTAGAACTTAACAACCCTGTTCCTCCTCTGCATCACTCCATGGACGTTTGTCTTCTCTTTCACTTTACTGAAGAGGGTAAACATTTGGAAGTGATTTTTCCATTGGCCTTTCACTCGTTCCACCGTCTACCATTGTGAGAAACTCTGAAAGCTTCAGCTCAGTTTCGCTGGAAGGACAGCAAAACCTCTTCCTGTCTGCTCACCCTTTATGCTGTACAGAAATCCAGCAGATTTCCCACAAAATCCAACCCGGTGCCACAAAAACAATGCAGTCTAGAGACTGGTGCAGGCTGCCAATCGCCTTGGCAATGGTTTTATTTGTGTTAATTGCACTAACCTCTCAGAATGTATACGTAATTATTAAAGTACTTTAATCATAGTCTATGGAGATATCCTTTGAAGCCATTCACATATTTGAGCAGTGACATAAAATGTCATTTAATTGCTTTCATTTAATGGTTTGTGCATCAAAGGTTGTGTTGGATGGGCACATGGATGGCGCAGAGGCACAGAGAAAACATGTTGTGTTGGAGAATCATGCTATTTGTGTACTTTGTGCACCATTTGTGCATCTTTCTAAAGCTGAGGACAATTACTGCAATATCACAAACTTGCATAGACATTTTATTGGCATTTGGCATTTTGACATTCACTGGACTAATGGAAATAGAGAGAGGTTTGGAGAAGTGTGTATATATAGAGAGAAGTTTTAGGGGAAAAGGTTAGGGTTAGCCGCCAGATTGCCCAGCCTACCTTTTGATGTCCCACATTTTTGGATTGATGCTGACGTTCATGGTATTTTACTGTATGTTCATATTTGATAGTTTTCATAAAATGCATCCTCTGGATTCAGCCCCTCCTCCCAACCCACTGACCATTAATCCAACAATCTGAGTGTAACTAGATCGTCCACGCCAAATTCTATCAGTAGCTTTACCCCCTTTTTTAAAAAAACAACATAATTGTGATGCAGTGAAATTTAGTTTTGCATCAGTTATTTCTGGTTGACATGCACTCAGTGAACCTGATGAATGTGCTATTTACTATGTTTACATCTGCTGTCTGCTTCTCGGATGGCCAGAGAATTTAAGTGCAGTCTTTATAAAGTGGCGTACCAGGCAGGCGAGTGAAAGGAAGGGCCACCAATCATTTCTAACTAAACAGTCTACATAACCCCAGACCTGGATTCTGGGGTGCGCTTGGGAGCGGAGGCTGTTCTAGGCCCATTTGGTAAATACATCAGACACTCTTAAGCTTATCTTAGTCCATCAAATTGGGCAGAAACCAGGTGAGACCCTGCTGACTATCAAAGCACTGAGCTTTTGGCTGAATTTCAAATGGAGATCAACTTAAACCTGCCGCTCTCGTGCACTTTCTGTAAATGTGTGCATGTATGTATGTAATGTATTCACATCTCAGCTTGCATGCATGTGTGTATCTTCCGGTACTTCCGGCTTTTGTGGTCGCCGGCGCTTTGGCGAATCCGGACGGGGACATTTGTTGCATCTCTGTCCCTCGTTTCCTGTCATCTCTCCACTCTTGCTTCATAATAAAGGCATAGAAATAGCCCCTTAAAGTAATTTATAGTGTAGTTAAGTGTAAGACTGCACCAGGTTGTCATCGTTGCCGATAGTGACCTTATTAAATGGACGGGGTATCAGCCAGATGTGACCAATCGATATTTCGTACTGTTTCTTAGTCACTGTCATTAATAACATGGTAAAAACACAACTTAATAAGGCTTGTAGAAAATTGTAACTATACATTTGAATGCTACACGGCTCTCAAACAGTGAGCTGCTCCCTGTGCCATGCTCTCCAAGGAGACCTTTGATAGGAATGGTCGGTCTTTCATCCTCAGTAAGAGCAGCCAAGCTTGAAAGGTAGAAGGGAGGCCTTAACTCTGTTCTTTCTTGTGCATCTTACCAAGTAAATCTTGCAAGATGTAAAAAGCCAGTTGTTCCAGTAAGGCAGTTCATACTAATTACAGACTTCTCGGACGTGTGCCCACTCAGTGTGTAGCTGAGGTGCTAAGTCTAGAGTTCTCCTCTCCCCTACTGAATTCAGTTGGCCTGTGCAGCTGAGTCTGTCAGAAGCAGTGCACATTTGTATCCACTCACCAGCAGCTAAACGTGGAACACAGCTGTGACTGTTGTGTCCCATTAGTGCTGCATAACTTTATTTCATGATCAGCATACAAATATTGGGTGAGTGGCTGTTGTCTTATTTCTCCCTAATCAGCCTTTGGTATTTTAATCTGACGGGACATAGAAGGCTGCTACTGAAGAACTGACTGATTAAAGTTTCCTCCTTCATGATGTGATGTAATTTGGTGGACGTGAAGCGTAAACAGGGGTTCCTAGAGTGTAAACACGCTGCTCTGAATATCTGGAACGCAGTCTTCCTGTTGGACTGGACTGAGCTGTGCTTGGCTCTGGGCTTGTCAGTGGATCCAGCTGGGGTGGGCCCCACTGAACTGGTCTGTTTTAGGCTGCTCTGCTCTGCTCTTTCTGTTTGACTTGTTGCACTGTTGACAGAATGATTTGTTTGGGTCTGAAGAGGTTGTTTTCTGAACCTGACTGGGCTGCAGTTACCTGGCTGTGTTGTCACTTTTATTTTGGTTTTACTGCCTGCTTTGTGTGTATGTACTGTGTATTGGGTGAATTCCTCGAGCTTTGACGGCACCTGTGGAGTGTAACAGAATTCCTAACTGTCGTCTCTGCCTTCCCTCGCATGTAGGGACTGTCCGCGTTGCTTTAGCAACCCTGACAGGGCAATTTGTAACCCATTACACATTTACACTGAAGCACAGCCACTGTAGGTAGACTTCGATTGTTCACGATACATACATGTTGATACATGTTGTAATAAGTGTTGAGCTTTCTATAGGAACAGCATCTCCCTCAGGACAAACACAGCAGAGTTTCACAGTTTAGATTTATTTGTTAAATTAACAGTTTTTATGCTACGATAATACAGTGCATTTTCCGCAGCGCAAACATCTTTACGTTTGTGCTTATTAAGTCGTTTATCTGAAGTATTTATACGTTATCATCTATGTGCCAATATATGAATGGACTATGTGAGGCTCATGTTAAGCACATCCTGTTTAAAGCATTTTCCAGATCGTTCTATCAGTTACAGCCGGCTCATGATCTGGTTAAGCAGATTAACCCTCATCTGTCCCATGAGCTACACACCACTGAGCTGTTGGCCTGATAGTGTAGATATGTATGTATGTATGAGGTTTGTGTAAAATTTAAGCAGATTGTGAATGATTTGAATTCACTATCGGCACAAAGTCATAATTATGATGCATATTTGTGTGAAAATGTTGGAACATGATCATGTTTTTAAGCACATTTATTTATTTACAGAATTTCATTGTATAGAAGATATTGGTTGGACTTAATATTTAATATGATCACTTGAAGTTGTATTTTATAGTTTTCATATTGTAATATTGAGGTAATATCACCAGCCAGCCGTGTTTGCATTTTCTCTATGTACATGTATGCACTTGTCTTCGTACGTGTCTGTCCTCTTTTGTGTGTGTGTATGTGTGTGTGTGAGTGATTGAGACTCCTTCCCCTGGTATCCTGTTGGGAAGCTGAACAGCTGGGCGCTAAGCAGCTTTCACCATCATAGAATCTGGACGTCCCAGTCGTAGTCCTACCCCCCCCCCATACACATCTGCACCAAATATACATACCGGTAGATGTGTGTTAACAATGACACTGTTAACCACAAGTCATGACAGAAGGTTGTGATGCTCTAATAATGTGTGTGGAGACAGGAGGCACTACTGCAGTGAGTCTAGCTCTCTCTCTACTGTAGCTCACATATCACAGAATGAACAGAGTGTCTTCATCACTGTCCAACAACTGTGTGTGTATTTCTCTCTCTGTCCCTCTTTTGCTCTCTCTCTCTCTCTCTCTATCTGTCCCTCTTTTGCTCTCTCTCTCTCTCTCTCTCACACACTCTCTCTCTCACTCACTCACTCACTCACCCACCTCTGGATAAATGTGGTCACATTTGCCTATTGGCACTGGGCCATCTGTCACACACAGACTGAGGGATCCAGCCCTCATCCCAACAACCAAATATAGTCAACTAGAGCAGCAGAGCACGCTGGGACTGATCCCCACTGTACCACAACCAACCTGGGTCACACACTCACAATACTCAAGACAATAAAATATGATGGTTACCTTTTGTTAGCAGGGAAGCAGAAACATCCTTGCAAATCTGAACCACAATAGAGAGAGTTGTTCACCACCTGCTGTGGGCTGCTGTTTGAAAGTATGACCTCCTTTGCTCACATGGACCAACTTCAGTTAAAGTACAAAAAACATTCAACTGTATCTTGTTGTGTCTGTGTGTTCCAGAGCGTGGTCCGCTGCCTGTGGCACCCAAAACTTAACCAGATAATGGTGGGAACTGGGAATGGACTGGCCAAGGTCTACTATGACCCTGTTAAAAGCCACAGGTATGTTTATTTTAGATCTTTAGAAATAAGGCTGGTGTTGTTTTATCTTCTTTTTATTGACAATTCCCCTGAAGCGACTAAAACCAACTATGAATTTATCCTAACAGTTACAGCCTGAAGTGACTTATGCCGCCATGCCATAGAACTCTATTGGTGGCCAAAAACAATTCAAAACATGTGAAAGAGCCATACTGTTACAATGGATAACATATGTGTCCATTGCAATCAACACGGCAAGTGTAGTTTGTTCAAGATACTGCTTCTTAAGTTCATCATCTGACTCTGTTAGTCAAACCAAATACCATAGCTGAATCATTTATTGTTGTACCCAATGACAAATATGCCACTCAGTGCATCACTATGGCTCTTTTTTTACTTATTTTTAATGTTTGGACAACAATTGAGTTCTATGACATGGAGGCATAAGCAATATTAGGCTGTGGCTGCAAAGAATTGTGATAAATTCATTGTTGGTTTAGGTCTCTTTAGGTGGAAAAAAAAAAGCAAGCCCTTATCCTTGATCTCTTGTTTTCTATATGATACCTTAAAAATAGCATCATTTGTAACTAACTGGCTCTTTTCCAGAGGGGCTAAACTGTGTGTTGTGAAGAGTCAGCGGAAAGAGAGACAAGCAGAGACGCTAACCCAAGATTACATCATCACACGTAAGTTCTGTACTCGTAGACACGTACACATTCAAACACACTCACAATCTGTGTCATCCATACCTTCTGAGAATAATAGAATTCGCCACTTAATGAGCTTTGAACTGCTCGCTGCTCTCTTGCCTTGTCGTGCATGCTATGCAGTTTCACACAGCGCCTTTTAATCAGTAAACAATTACTGAGGCAATTAAAGTGAAGTGCCTTTCTCAAAGCCCTCCAGCAGTTTAATCCACCTTGAGCCACTAACCCATCTGTGCTTAGTGCTCTTCACATGATAAGGCACCGTGGGTTTTAACCGCAGGAGAGAGACATCACCAAAACAATGCCGGCCATCTTCCAAGTGCATGATGTGACAAGTGGAGCGTATTCTAAGCATTTCATCTCTCAGACATAAAGAACAAAATCTACCTACCTCTGTTTACATGCTACCTCTCTCTCTCTCTCTCACTCTCACACTCACACTCACACACACACACACACACACACACACACACTCACACTCACACTCACACTCACACTCACACACACTCACACTCACACTCACACTCACACACACACACACACACACACACACACACACACAGAGAAACATTCAAACACACTATCTCATACCGGGGGCTTTGCAAGGAATGGGAGAGTGTTCAGGGCTTTCACATTAACTGACGGAGTAGGGTGTGGGTGAGTGGACCGACAGCCGCAGGGCACTGTGCCACGCGGCAGCCATGTGGTCTGCACTCGCCGGATCACGCTAGGAACAGCCACCTCTCCCACCTCTGCTGGCGTGATCTCCTGCTGGTCCACACCGCACACACGCACAAACTACCCCCCTACCTGTCATCCTGTCATATCACCAACACACGAGGCTGTCATCTCTTTCGTGCGTGCCTCACGCTCCTTTGCCCCCAGACTGGAGTCATGAACCTACAGGAACAGAACAGCTGCCAACGCGTCGTCCCTGATTGGCTGCTAAGACCCAGTTCAGATGCCATTTATTGTTTGGGCTACTGCTGCCGTTTCAGATGCATCATGTGATTTCATTGCCATGCCAACAGGGTGTGAAGTAGGCAGGCATTTGACTGCCACGAGCGGCGAGTGACGCACTTGATGCCCTGGCACTGGAAAATTAGAGGGGACAGGAAGCAAGTGATGGCCCATTGAGAAAAGCGAGGGAATCTGTTAACAGTAACCTTTTTGCTTAATGTAGCGTGGAGGAGAAGAATTAACACTGAACAGCGACAGGGATCCTGAATGGAAAATCACTTTATCTAGCCCTTTACTAAAGTGTCTCTTTGTAACCCCTGAGGATAAGAGCAGAGCATACACTCACTTTACACAAACACAAATGCTCGCACACACACACACACTCTCTCTCTCCCTCTCACACACCTTTGAGGGCACTCATTCACACTTACTCATGCACACGTTCACTCACACACTCTTGGATTTAAGTGCTGGGGGCCTTTATTGTGATAGTGTTCACAGAAGTGTGAAGAGTGGCAGAGTGATTGTCTGAATCTAAATATGGGTGATATAATGAATATGTTGGTGTGCACTATGGCAGAAAGAGTACACAAGAGGAGAGATGCTGCCAGAGGTCAACAGGTGCGTGTACGTTTGTGTAAATGCAGCGTATCTTCTGCAAGGGGTAGCAATAGGTGAGATTGTGTTTCTGCACTTTCTGTATGAAAACACTTTGCATCTCGTCCTCATTTAGCAAAGTAGTGCTATGCGTGGGCTACAAACACTGAACATATTGCCAGGCGCCCTGCCTACTTATTTGCGCGGCTCTGTTTTGTGATCTTGCAGTTTGAGTTACCAAAGCAACTTGATTATCCTTGTTTACCCTGTGTGTCTCCAGCTCATGCCTTACCCATGTTCAGAGAGGCCCGGCAGCGGAGTACACGAAAACAGCTGGAGAAGGACCGACTCGACCCAAAGAAATCCCACAAACCCGAGCCGCCTGTGTCCGGACCAGGTAAAGTGCTTCGTTTATTCTTGCTCTTATTAGTGCAAAACATTAACTTCACAGAAAAAACAAAAGTAACAAGAAAATAGACAGAAAAGCAGACTATAGTGTGAACAATCAGTGTCCCTGGGAGACGAGACAAAGCAAAACAACTAATTAGCAAAAAGAAAAAATGCACAACAAATACTGTAATTTGAATATGAGTATAGTAAAGGCGTACGGCTGCAGTTGTTTTTAAAGCGTACTATTAGTCATGTTCTTAACTGGATGAATGCATGATTCTGTTTGAGGCAGATGTACAAATCCAGAGTTGTTGATGTGTTTGGTGTTACGCAATCCAGCTGAAGTCAAGAGCTATAACAGCACTGCTCCCACTTGGCCTCTCAAAGATTCATTGTAGCCTGCTTTTGGCCTCATTTTTTTTAACTGCTGGGACATAATGATGTATTTTGAACTTTCTCTGGAACCCATGGCCGGTCTGTTTACATTTTTACTGTAATACTTACTTTCACAAATGCCACACCTATGCATGATCATGGATACAGTTTGAGCTTCGTTCCAATTCGCCGAGGTGCCAGACAACATTTCCTGCTTCATTGTATTCCAGCTGGCTCATTGCTGCTGTGTTGTGTTGTTTTTTTCCCCACTTCTTTTCATGTTCACTCACTTATTCCTTCAGTATTACAACAATCTAATGGTACCTCAGTGCACATGTTTTTTTCTCAGTTTGAAAGAAACAAACATGTTTAAAGCATTTAGACATGGAACATACAACAAGTAGCCAAATTTAAAAAAGGGGGGGTCATGAAAAATCTTATGAAATAAGAAATTAAGCCCAATTTACAACAACCTAAAAAAGCTACGGCAGCCTACTATAGCAAATACAATGTTTTGCATTCAAAGGAAGTTATTGATATACTGTATATGATATATTTAATATATCAGTCTTTCTTTGTTTTAATGTACTGTAATAAGTTGTGTCAGTAAAAAAACTGTACTTGCATAATAAAGACTTTCTAAGTAAAAAACACTGCTCAGCTAAATGACAATAATTAGGAATCTTCAGAGCGATATTGTATTTAAGTATGAAAACGTGTCACAAAGGTTGAGAGAAAGACAGAAAATAGTCTGCAAATGAAAATGTAGGTCCATGTTGTAAAAATAAGTCTGACTTCTTGATAGCAGGCCAGTGGTTTTTAGACGACAGGGTGTCTTTATATTGTTTATCCTCTGTGTCGAATGACTTTGCATAAGTGCAAGGTAATGTTTGGTGGTTGGCTCGATGCTTACAAGCAATGGAAAGAGGTGCCTCTCAATCCCCCAAACAACCTCGCTGCCCAACTACAGCAGGAAATCCCTGTGTGTTTAAGTATGGGAATGCACGTGTGTTTGTCTGTGTGCACATGCATGTGTGTTGTATCTTATCCTTGATCCTTTAAGACAATAATGTCCTCTCTAGAAAACAGGAAGTTTTTTTCCACAAAAGCTCCATTAACTGCAGTCAAATACAGCCAACAGCGCAGAAGTACTGTAACTACAGCAAAGATCAGTGTAGCTTTCTGCACTACTTTCTGGAGCAAGAATGCAATAAATGCACAAAACAGAGTGAAAGTGATAATATGCCAATAATAAAAAAATTGTGTGGAAAATGGAACATAATCTTTGTGCACATCTCACTATGTTAAAGATTAATATAATAGGGTGATGTAATGTAATAAGCTGAAATAAAATATTTATGTGGTCTTCATTTAATGGATACATTTGTGATCTGTCCAGCTGATCATACAGTTAAAGGAATAGTTCAACATTTTGGGAACTACGCTTATTCGCTTTTCTGGCTTTGCATAAAGACTGGAATCAGGTGGAAAACAGCAAGATTGCGTCTCTCCAAAGTTCAAAAATACATCAACCAACACCTCTAAAGCTCACAAATGAACATGCTATGTCTTGTTTGTTTAATCTGAACACAAACAGAAATGTAAAAACAACTATTTTTGGTTTTCCAGAGAGTTACGTGCTGTAACTATTTCTTGACAAACAACAGTTTATCTAGCCACCCAGTACGTCTGTGCAGCGTCTCCGCTGGTTGCTTGGCAACCTCACAGTGTTGACAAGACTTAAGAAAGTCACTGTGCCCGGCTGTTCTTTTCCTTTAAGCACGCACTGAAATCATGTACAGGATGAAATAATTGACGATTACATTTTACTAAATAAAATACTATACATGTGACTGAATTTGCATGAAACATACTGAGATGCCCTGGTGACTCAGTGGGATTCAGCAACAATTGTCAAACACAAACAACTGGATGTCAGAACTTCTCTGATACATTAGCTACTAGGTTAGCTAGCTAACTGGTGAAAACCGCGTACATACTGTAACTGTACATGTGCTACTTGCTCGCCTTGATGCCAGGTTAGTGGATAACGAATGATGACAGCATCTGGCACCAACAGTAGTAGACTGGCGGGTCAGTCTGGTAGAAGTCAGGCTTTACACAGATTTGGGTTTGAAATATATATCTAATTTATATATTAAAAATGTCCTTTATTTATTTATTTATGTCTGCTATTGTGATACAGTGCCAAACTTAGGAATTTTCTATTTCTACTGATAGTGGCTTTAATTTAAGTGCTTTCTGATTAGTTTACAACATCTTTTTTAATCAAGAATGATAATTGTGGTGTGCTAACATTTGTAGTCATGCACATGTTCTCACATTCACATTTTTAATATTAGAAATATTCTGTCCTCCAACATTAAAAAGGTGTGTTTTTTTTATGTACATAAACTGCATCTAACCCAGTAATCGTGTGTCCTGACAGGTCGTGGAGGGAGAGTAGCAGCTCATGGTGGCACTCTGTCTTCCTTCATTGTGAAGAACATTGCTTTAGATAAAACAGATGACAGCAACCCACGAGAGGCCATCCTACGTCACGCCAAGGAGGCTTCAGACAACCCTTACTGGGTTGCCCCGGCATACACACAGTAAGAAAACCTCACATGTTCACATGTTTGTCTTTTCCTCACTCACTCATCTTCTCTCATCAGCAGACGGTGTACTGATGAGTACTGGGAGTGCTGTGTATGCTGTTGTGATAGTGCTTGGGTTTCTTCCTACTGGTGTGACACATAAATGTTTAAAGAGTTGTACAGTTTTACAGGTACACACTTCAAACTGCAGGAAGGAGAGTAATGGCCAGCTTTAGATCACTATCAGACTCAGACAGCTATGTAAGCGTGGAACAAACCTGTGAGCCAAATCAAACAGTCGGTTTCACATACTGCAAGAAAACGATCTCTACAGTTAAATATAATACTGTAGTAGTGATATACACTGTAGTAGATAAATCTGATAAAGGACGCCATTTTAGCCTGGTTGCAGAGCTCTCTCAAGAAGCAGAGAATAGTCCTAGTGACTATACACAGCTCTGTTTGCTCAGCTGTTGGTTACATTAAACATCAAGTTACTTCTGCTGAGGAGCAGGACCGTGAAGGCAGGTCTAGATTTGGAGTTGCAGTCTTCTGCACCATGTAAGTATAACCTCTGCAGCCTGAACTTCCTTAAGCCTCAGTTGGCCCATATAGAAGAAATAATTTGTCCGAAGCACTAAAACTCTAATATTAAACTTCTGGCCTGTCTTCACACCTCTTTCATCTGATTATCTTTAATTTGCAGTTCATTGCTTTGCTCTGAAGTTGTCTGAGAAAAAAACAAACTGTTAAATCATTACCCCTTTTTGTGAATCCCTTTAGGACCCAGCCAGAGCCCGTGTTTGCAGAGGAATCGGAGGAAGACGAGGAGGCTGACAAGGAACCAGAGTGGAAGAAACGCAAGATCTGAGGCGCTTCAACAGCAGCTCATTTTATATAGGATAGCTGACAGGTCGGGCTTGTGGTTGGATATACAGCACCGTAACCACAAGGTCTCAGGATCAATCCCAGAACACTGAGTTACTGTCAGAAACTGTGCTTAGGAGCATCAATTAAATTACTAAATTGTGCAGCCTCTGTCCTCCCTCCTGTAATGTTTTTTTTAAGCGTATATGTATTTATGTGAGTGCTTCTGTGTTAAGGGCTAGCACATAAACGTGGCAGGCATTTTCACTGTGCAAGCATAATATAATTTTATACAGGTTTATGTTCCTCTCATTGCAATTCATCAACCTCTGGAAGAACTTGGCTTTTGTCTGTTTGGATTATACAGACTTTATTTTCATCATTTCTATTGTCCTCTCCTCCCACATCTCCAGAGTTTGCTAATGCCTCATAAAATCGGCTCCAGATTTTGTGGTCGGGTTCTGTTCATCAACTATGAAGAACAGTTTTTAAGGGTTTACAGTTTTTAAAGCTGTACCGTTTTGTTGGACGTGATATACAAAACTCCATTCAGCCAACTGCTAATTTAGAGGTTTTTTTTCTACAAGCTGTATTTCACTCCGAAACCTAAATAAAGGAATTTGTATTCTCTTGTCAAATGGTGATATATTTTACCCAAAGTGAAGTGACAGATCGGTTACCAGCTGAAAGGGATTCTTCTGCAAAATACCTTTTTTTTTTTTTTTTTTTTTTTTGTGAGGCACTGGCTCAAACCTGCAGATATAGAGTACACCCAGTCCTAGCCAACGCTGGTGTTTTGACTCACTGCTTTAAATACAGTTTTTATAAGCAACGTTTTGCACCGTTATTAAACTGGTAAACTTTACTGCAAGGGCTGCAATTTTGGATATTGATGATCAGAATTATCTTAATAATATCAAGGTCCACTTATTAGCTTTTTCTGTAGTTTTCAACCACATCTCACGGTCTTTGTCAGCAAATTGAAGTTTGCTGAGTAATGCTCTGAGATGAGACCTTGAGTTAAGATCATTTCTCAAACTATTCTCAAGGTGAATAATGAGCTCAAGCTCCAGTACCAAATTGTGTCATATTTCTAGGGGCTCCAACTGCTTTCACGCCTAAAGTTTTAACATAAAACTTAGCTGTGGCTACAAACATACTGTATGTGTTTGTTGCATTGTCTTTGCAAAAACCAAACATTATTTGGAAAAAACTGTTTTCTCTTTGAATCCCTTGAATGACCTGTACAGTGTCTGAAACTATTTCAGCTGACAGAGAAAACCACAACATACAGATCTAATGAAACCCATGTTTGTGTTCTTTATACATCTCTCTGGAATGCAACCTCTGCCTACAGCAACAAACTAATGTGAGTGCTCTTGATTTTCAACTACAACTAGTTTGTAACAAGAGGAATTTGAGTCACATGGTTCATTCCGCTATGTACATTTTGAATTTCACTGGCATGATGACAACACACATCCATACTGGCACGCAGGTTTTGATAATAAATGTGCTGTTATTTGATCTCAAATTGCTCAGCTACCTTATATCGTAAAGACATGGAAAGTCTTGTCTGTCATTTAGCTGGTGTTTCTACTCAGTGACTTGCACTGAGTGAAATTGTAGAGCAATCTTAAATTCCTCGCCAACCAAAGTTACAAGCTGATAATCGAATGTCTCAATGTCCTGGCAAACTTCCTGCGGCCATAAAATGAACATGAGACAACGAAATACCATGACAAGAAATATGGAAGGACTAAAACAATGAGTGATGTTTTTAAGAGCAACTAAAGTGGAGAGCTGAGAAGAGATTTGCTTCATGGGGGAGAAGCTGACGTCAAGCTCTTGAGTTCTCAGCCAGCAGCAGGAGGTGAGGAGTGCTGTGTGATTCAAGTGAGGCGGTCACTCCACCATGAACCAGTTGGCAAGTGGAAAGGAGAAGCTGCATGTGGAGCTCAAACCAAAGCCTCCAGGTACAGGCATTGTAAGATACAGACCTGTTAAAAGGTCAGTTCATCCAAATGACAAAGAAGCATTTTCTTACTGACAGTGCCTGTAGTGGTATCCATCTATGCCCCCAATACAGAGGAGGTGAAGGCGAGTTTTTGTGCTGCTCAAAGCATTAAGAAGTTTGAAAAACTCAACACCAGTTTGTCTTCCCAGTGTCCTAGTTATTCCGAATATTTGACTTGTGACTAGTTTTAATGGGAACGTCTTTCTAACCAAGAAATAGTCCCAAAGAAAACTTGGTTTTTTTTGTGATTTGGGGGACCTGACCTTTAAGTTTGCTGACAAGCACCCACCAATTACTGTCAGCCCCATCAGGATAAAATCACATTTAACTTGACAAGAATAAACAATTCTCTCAGTCCCAAGTCCATTGGTTCCTACTGAAGACGTACAGTAAAAAAAGTCAAACCTGCAATAACAGATTTGTTTTTGCTACTAGGGTACAGCGGAAACAAGTTGATATGGCGAACTCTTTACCAAACAGAGTAACATTCATTTGCAGTTGTGTTTCTGGCCACTTGGTAAATGTAAGTCCAATATTCACTCTCTTTTTAGCTCTGTTTTTGGTCCCCGCCAACTCCTGAGGGAAATATCTGTCTCTTTAGCTCCTAAATGCTCCACTATGTTCACCAGCTAGCCGCTAACTTTGTCCATCTGCCTTTTGGTGCTGGGCAGGTAGCGTGCAGTGGGTTTTTAGAGCTGAAAACAGCTGTCTACATCTGGAAACGATGCTCAGAAGAGCGGTGAAACTGAACACAAAACAATAAGGTCGTGGGCCATAAAACCAAAACAATGAGCTGAAAGATGCTGAAACACTCCGTACAGCGAGTTGGTTGTTAATAAAGTTTGTCACTATGAACCTTTTACGTACACATGGTCATTTGACCCACTGATAATATAGAATTATTGATAAGAGCAGCTTTAATTATTAGACCTCAGCACTGAAGATAAGGCATATTTTTGAAAAAACAAAACAGCATTTAAACAGCTTTGATAATAATTAAAAAAAAAAGTTTAAATGCTGTGTCATTTTGATGGTCAGTATTCAGAGGACAGAAAGATTTAAAAATTAATTTATGAAAACTTGTGACTTAGTATTACAGGAATTAATACTTGACTTGGACTTGCCCCAAAAGACTTGAAAACAGCTCTTGTAGCTATACAGCTATAGATATAATCAGCTGTACATTGTATACACACCTTGAGCCCCTGCTTCATGACTCACTGTCTGTACTGCTGCCCTTTTTTTCATCAGCATTTACATATCTTCTTTGCACAGTGGAAACATTCTTGAGTGCCTTGATTTACAGCTTAGTGGCACTTTATGGCTAGCTTTTGTTTACTGTACGACCCTGAGCTAGTGTTCAGGAATGCAGAACAGGAGGAGATGCCACACTGTGGAGGCCATCTCTCAAACCATCCCCACAATTCTCCATTTAACCCAAATTTTCATCCTCAATTTTACATGATGCTTGTGTAAACACATCCGAGGCAAATTAGCACCATCTGGCACCGGTGTGTTATTGTACATGGCAGAAGACCAGGAGACAAGCTCGTTTGATAGAAACAAGTTTAATTCTGTAAAAAGTTATAAAATGAATATTGTACAAAAATAAAGTTTGCCGAGAGCTTTGGTTCTGTAACATGAAACAAGTGAGACGACATGACAGGTTTTTCACAGAGGTGTTAACACAATAAGGAGTGAAAACAAATCCAATCCTTTCTTCAAATATTAACACTGAGGATTCCTTCGCATCTTTACCTTTTGCTTGTTTACCTTTGCATCAAAACCAGAGGACTAATCGCCAAGGAACAGTAGAGCAAACAGTCACGAAGATGAGAGGGCTAGTGGTCACAGTTTACACACTTTAATGTATGGTATATCGAAGAGTAGCGAGGCGCTCGGAGGCTTCTGGAAAGTCTCCTAACTGCACATTCTCATCTGGAAAGGCTTACGCACAAATCAGTTGTTAAAGGGGAAGATGATCCAATTGATGAGGTATGCTGTGATAAAAGCTAGAGTTTTTTTTCCACTCTGTGTAGTGTTTGGCCTAAATTCAGCTTGATGCAGTGGATTTGTTCTGTGTGCAGGGGGATTACACAGTAAAGCTGGCTTGCTTGCTGCTGGGTGGGCACAGATACCTTGGTCCCTAATCCGTGCTAACATCAAGACCTACCCGAGGGCTCTCTTTGTTCCATTTTAAACGATCCCCTCGCAGGGTCTCGATGGGCACAGCAACATGCTTTTAAAAGAGCTTCCTGTTTTCCTGGATGTATATTTCTGTATAGTTTGGGAATAAACTTGGCTGAACAAGTTATTGCATGTACAAAGCATGTTGAGCCTACCCATTGTCTTTCCTCTGTAATTCCAAAACATATTCTTTTGTCGAAACGTCTAGCCTTGAGATATTTACATCGGATGGCGATGACAGCAGCTACAGTAGCTAGATCTTCCTTAAACGGCCTTCACCAAAATGCCTTTGCCAACGGGGATATTTGGTTAAGACTCATGTTAGAGGATCACTTTCAAATCCTCTTTCAGGGAGTAAGACCTGTCTGTCACAGTCAAGACAGAAGCACAGGCAGTCCTGTGAACTTTAAAGCTTATTGGGACAGTAACCGCTGCAAAGCCTTTGCTCAGATTTGGTGCAAGGCCAGAGTGAGGTTTTGGGTAACGTATGCTGATAGACAGGCATTCTAGCAGCTTCTGTACTCTGTGACTCAAGGGATGGATCCTCAAGGGCACCTACAGATCCTCAGAGAGACGACTACTCTCATGTTGATTTTAGATTTTAATTAAAAAGACGTGATGGCTCCTGTTTGGAGTGACAATAAATCTATTCTGGATTATTCATTTGAAAATTGCCTTGAAAATAAAAACAGCAGCAAAGAGTAATTTGCCGTCTTGTAAACATACGGTATAATGATGTGATAGTTTGATTACGAGTCTATACCAAGGCTGTGAGGAGAGAGCAACATCTGAAGTCCTCCCTGTCTTAGCGTGGTCACAAAATGAGGTGAAATGTCACCAAAAAAAAAAAAAAAAAACCTAACCTGCCGTCCCTCAAAATGCTCCAAAACAACAGATCAATTCAATCAAAAATCTTCTATTGGTCCCCTCCTCTGTGTCTCTTCCTACCCTCTCGTAACTTGATAGCTAACGATGATCTTTTGGACTCATGAATTGAGAAACCCTGGAATCTAAGTGAAGTGAATGAGCATTATTAGGATGTGTGGGTGAGTGTTTAGCAGTTCTGGATCACCTTTTTAGATTTTGCTTGAGAAAAATGCTCCACTTTGGCACCATCCAGGACAAACAAAGCTTTTAAATAAATAAGAAAAACGACAATTTCTTTCATAAAATGGATTGAAATAAATAACAATAAGTTAATTCCATCTTAATAAATATACCTCTTACACACACACGTGTACATATATATATATATGTATGTATATATATATATATATATGATTGGATTTTATGTAGATGCGTTGCACCAAAATGTCTTTGCTCAACTCCGGTGTGGTATTTGTCATCCCTTGGCTCTGAATGTAAATGTCAACATCCAGACTATGTAGTGGAAGTGATTTAGACTGCAGCTGAATATACTCCTCAAATCTCCGCATTCATTTGGAGTGTTAGGAGCCAGCTATGGAAAAACTGAGGTTCCTGGGAAAATGAATTCTTCTAGAAAAACAAGCCAACCTAGTCAGACGTTTTCTTCACTCTCACCTTTTTAGACAGCACAGTTAGCAAATCTGAAGGTGTAACAGTATCGTCTCTTTTGAAAGTTGGTACACACCTCATACATTTCTGCATATGTCTGACTGAACCGTCAAATACTGGTCAGGGGTTCTGAAGGACTGGGCATGGACTGTCAAAGTGAAATGTACAGTTTGCTTTTTTTAACGGCTGTTCCATCGTCTTTCAGGTCACAGAGGTGGCCTTTATATATTCACCTGTGTCTCCTTTGACGACTACTGCGAAAAAAAAAGACAAAACACTCCCTCTTTGACCTTGTATGCCCATTTCCAACAGTGATCCCTCCCTTTGCAGCACCAGCTTGTAAAGGTGATCCTTAGTTCACTGATGTTGGTAATGTCTGTTATTTTGTCACATCCATGTGACTTCCTTAGACACAGCCACACTTCCTGGCAGAATGCTTCTTCAGCGTGTGATACACTACATTGTCGTCCAAGAAAGATAAGTCATCATCGAAAGCGATTGGTCGACAGCAGGTGCGAGAGGGCGTGTCCTTGTCCAGCTTCTTGTTGTGTGTGAGGTTGTTGAGGATCTTGTCATAGTTGGTCTCCGCCTCCACGCAGGGGCCGCTGCAGTACCGGAAGATCAGCTCCTCTTTAGTCTGGTAGCCCAGCCCCAAGTCCGTCACATTGAGGTGGACCTCCTTTAGCAAGCAGCCTCGAGTCTGCACAGATATTCTCTCCCTCCCCTTCTCGCCTCGCCCTCCTTTACCACTTCGACTTCCCCCTCGCCCCCGACCCCGCCTCCTGTCGCCATGTCCTCTCTTCTCGCCTTTCGTGCCTCCTGTGTTTGCTGCTCCCCTCTGTCTCTGCTCCTTCCGTCCCCTGGAGCCCCCATTGGGCTCTGACGATCTACGGAGTCTGCCAATGGTAGCCTCAATAAAATCCATTACATCATCAAACTGCTCTGGATAGGGACCTGCGATGTCATCTGAAAGATACAGAAGGAACAGATTCACTCATAAAGCTGGTATTAAAATAATAATTTCATCACTGACATGGACACTAAAGAATAGCTCTCTGAAATATCACCTCAATAATGGTAACAACATGGTAATCAATGATTTACTGCTTTGAAAGACTGTATGAACAGATAAAATAAAACTTTAAATATTGCTGTGGGAAAAAAGAATCAGACATAATAAACTGCATGAGGGATTTGAAAACATTGCACAACCAGAAAATTCAGCAAAAGAATATATGAATGCATCCAAGTACAAACTTATCTTCATGATGGCGTGAAAAATCACATTATAGGGGATTATGTGCTGGACTATTCCTTGGCTCTGAGCAGTAACTTTCTGGAGCCTCCTCTGCTTGCCTGGAAGCAGCTCAGACTGCTTTCACTCTTTGTGCTAAGCAAAACTAACAGGCTGCTAGCTGTAACCACATATTTAAACAGACAGATATGAGATTGATCTTCTCATCTAACTCATCCTAATTTCTAAACCAGAAAGCGAATAAGCTTATTTCCCAAAATGTCAAACTATTCCTTTAAATGCAGATATGTAACATGTAGATTTGCATAAATGCACTACTACCAAATCAGCAAACCATCCAGACTGAGATACCATTTGTGCAGAAAAGAAGAATGACATTGTTGTTGACTGTACATGCTTATGGTCAGCCAGCATATGCAGGGTAAAGTGTTCTAAAATGTGTGTTGACACAAATGCAGACAATGTTCATAAATACTGAGAAATGTGCAGATCAGAAAGTGCATGCTGATTTATAGATTAGTCTCAGGCGCAGGAATGCAGAAAGCAGTCCAGAGTTGTTCATATGGACGTGCAGGTGCCCTGCTGTAACTCCTTCCAACATGGCTGTTGGGGGATGAGTTGGAGGCTGAAGGTCAGAGGGTGTTGTCAATTCCATTTTGAGAATTGTTGTAGTTAGAGAAGAAGAAAATCTGTACATCTGTAATGATGGGATGCGGGTAAGCTTGATTTTGCATTAATAACGTGGCCGGCATGCTGCCTACATTAGGTTTCAATCTCCCGAGAACCTGAGTTGTTAAAGGTTGTTCAGCTATACAGCTTAAGTTAACCCAGTTTGCTGTCACACACCAATTGCCTGTATTAATACAGTAGGCACAGAACAATTACACCACCAAGAGAGACGACGTTTTTCTCGATGTAATTTTAGAATGCCGAGACTTCAAAAGGCCAAATAAAAGGAAATCATATGCTCTGAGTCATTTAGATGAAGCAGATTGTAGTCTGCTCGAAACTCAAAACATGCACCGGCACAGCTCTCCACCATCTGCTGCGAGGAGTGATGAGGACTGACTGAAAGTCTTGGACCCTCCTGTGTTACATGTTGATTCTATTATGGAGTAACGTCTCTCCTACTCCAATGCCTGCAGGTCTGGCAACAATGAACTATGTATGACGAGCATGAAGACATATTGTTCTGAACTGAATCATTTAGTCCAACTCTAATTACATTACCTGTGTGCGTCTGTGTGTATGTGTATGGATGTGTGTTGTCAAGTTGTATGTATGTCAAGAAGTCAGGGCGGCGGGGTGTGATGTCTGGCAGGTGGCGTTGTGGTTGACGCGGCCTCTCTATTGCAGTGTCACCTATCTCTCCTCTTTTACCTGTTCCTGGCACAGGCCATCTGATCCGCCTGCACTCCACAGCTGATTGGGCCGCCGCTCATATATCAGGTGAGCCTGGGCCAATCTGTTTAGACACACCTGCCCTTTGATTTAGACACCTCCTATTGTATGTCAGCTGACAGGCGGGGTGGCTAACCAGCGTACACCTGCTGACAGACTGGACCGGTGGCAGCAAATGGAGTGATTCATGGTGCAAATTGTGCAATAATTTTGCAGAGTCTATACTAAAGAGTCATGTTTTTGTTTAAAATAATCACCAACACACCAGTGGGATCTGACAAAGGAAAATCATTAAATGCAACATACAGCATTGGTTTTCTTTTACCATGTTTGTTGGCTGAATATCAGTACAATATCAGTCTCCTTGTGCAGATTTTAGTCTTAAAACCTAAGAGAAACCCCCATTTTTATTTTGCATTACACGCAAAACCAAAAGACCCATCCCCTCTTGGAGCTACAGTGTTGTTTACACTATTAGTGCATTGTTAATGGTCTTGGATTACAAAGCAGATCAGTGATGTCACCGCGGTCCAAACAGAATATGAGGTGGCAGGACAAACATTTGTCCAAATGTTCCATTCCTTATCTAGTTCTTGGCTGCGTTTACTACCGTGTGAAGATGATACAGTGTCACATTGATCCAAACAAAATAAATTCCTGCCCACTGCCGCTGTTAAAATGAACATAAACACAGAACTCTCACTAGATGCTTCAAACTTTCCGGTGTTGTCCAGCCTCTCCCCTGGAAATTCCTGCGACCTGGTTCACACTGCCTTCTCTAAAACATGCCATGATTTCTGACTTTCGGCAGATGGGTAAAGGTCATGGGTCTCTAAGTCGCAGAGAGGCAGAGGTGAACATAAACAAAGGGAGAAAGCGAAATGTGGAGAGCGACCTCTGGAATTGGAGCTGTTCATACTCTTATTCATGCTGCTGGCTTGTTTTGACATTAGTATGATGCAACCCACAGCAGCAATAAAACACAAATTAAGATCTTCCGCCTGATAACCTGCCTGTCTGAGAGCCTTATCAGTGTAGGACTCTCCACTGTTGGCTCAACCCACTGGCTATCACTTTACATGCTGTTTCTCAAGTGTAATTAGTCCAGAAAGGCTAAATTACCTGGCCAGCAAACCAATTGTGTAACATTCATGTCTGAATTGCCCTTATACAAAATGCAACCTACAGTGTGAGCTATATGTGCTACCTACTATTCCTCTCAAAAGTCAACACATGGCAGTGCATGACAATAACATGAAAAGATGTAAAATCTCACTTTTTCCTATATGGTTAAATGGTTAATTGCATGTTATTTAATGGAGGTTTGCACAAGCAGCAATGAACTATGATGTGACCCCCATGTGGGCCAATTATCTGCCATTCAAGAGACTATCACAGTAACTGCACACCACAAAAGATTTTGTTAAAACATGCCGTGTGTGCCTTACATTGATCCTCCATAGAGATCTCCTGCAGGCTGTGGTCTTCACGCTGGAACGCTGGCTCTTCGTCCTCCACAGACAGGGACACAGAATCACTGTAGCTGCTGGGGAAATAAGTCCTCTTGGCTGGCTGAGTGTTTTGGTAGAGAGGCCGTGTAGCAACAGAGTTCAGGAGCAACAAACACGTGGCCAAAACATCCCATAACTTCATCTTAGACTCAGTTCCTATGAAGAAAGCTGTAAAAATAAGAGAGGATATTTTAGTTGAATTGGGGAGACAAAAGCAAACTGATTAGAAACAAACTAAATAATAATAATAATAATAATAATAATAATAATAATAATAATAATAATAATTACCAAAACACACTCACAGTCCAATCAGAATGTAGGGCAACTCTTGTTTATAATGAAGTCAGCAAAGTGGTTGAAACAGTGTGACTCATTCTGTATTAATAACTATGTGTCATCATGTCAATAGACTTTGAGCTTCACTTTGTCTCAGTGTAGTGTGCTGTAAATATGAATATCAGACTAAACCAACCTGAAAATTCTAAATAAATTAATCACCATGAAAAATAGCCTATAATGTACTTTATAATGTCAAGCTAGTCAGAAAATACAGAAAGAAAATATAGAAAAAATAATAGAAAATTGCGTAAATTTGTGCGTAAAAGTAGGCTACTGTGTTGTTTTTAAATTACAGATATTTGTGATTAACCAGCAGCCTGCCTCTTATTTATTCTCTACTGACGTTCAGACCTATCAGGATTATAAAATGATATATTCCTGTTGTTGTGACATCAGGCGAGCTCTTGCTACTTGTAATGAGGCACGGAGGGTGCGCCTCGCACAAAAATGCGTTGGTTAAAGCACGCACCAAAGCGTGTTGGCAACGATAGCCTAAATAATGGTGTGAGTTGGCCAGATGGCGATCCCCAAAGCTTACGTGACTCTGTCTAATGGCATGTTGAGTCTGCAGTAAACCTAAACAGCTATGCATGGATAAATACTGGGCTTAAACATGCTACGCAAAAGTCCTAACAACTGTCTTTAAAAATGCATAAGTTGCATTTTTCATTTTGATTTGCTATTTCAACGAAAACGACTAACGTGAGGCTTGTATGCCCTTTGCGCACAAATAATTTGAGGATATGAGGATATTCTATTTTGCACTCTCAAATGATAAAAATTATAATTACTTCACTTACCTTAAATATGGCCCATGAAGACCTGAAACTCGCTTGGCTGTTGGTGTTAAAATCCAAACAGAAAACGCGACTCATTTAGTGTCCCAAGCTGAATCAGCTGCATTAATCGTTTAACAGCCACAATCCGAAAATGTCCTTAAAACGAGTTCAAATTCGGTCTCTGTCCTTTTAGAAAAGAACTGAAATACCGCACCAGGTGTGTTTTTCATACTCCGATCCAGCGCACCAACCAAACCATGCGTCTTTCCACACTTTGGAGTCCAAAGGTAGGGGTTGGAGAGAGCGGACCAAGTGCCACTGCGCCTTACGGGGTACAGTTGCAGTCGCTGATTAATTGGATGCTACGTTTCCACGTTGGAAATCCGAGCGAGTTCCACCATCTCCGACTGAAAGGAGTCCAATGAAGACATCAGCGTCTCCCGCGCATAAGCGAGGCGCAAAAAGGTGCACGGTATCTGTTTCCCAGAGTGCAAGAAACTCGTGTCTGCCTCTTAATAAAACAGTTAAAGCGCCGTTATATCCAGAACTGCGTTAAATGTTCATAATCGCCAACATCTGACAATATCTTGACATGGTAAACAACACAGATGGGGGTATTTATTCTCCATTTTCTCCAGCTCAGATAGTGTCTATGTGGCTCGAAGAGTTTCCACACGCGTTGTCCTCATACTGGACTGAAGCAGGACAGATGTCTGCGCATAACACCGCACCGGGCGCAGAGGGCAGTTTGGAGAGATTTATAGTTAAGTGCGCTCTGACGTTTGGAACAGTTGGTGTCCGCCCCTCTTTTATATACCCCTGCAAGAGCAAACAGTGAGTAACAGAGGTCCACATATCTCTCCAAACCACCCCTGGAGCCCCATTCGGAGGAGCGCAGTTTTCAGATGTCTTGGGGATTATGTCACACATCCTGATGTCCTCGGATTAGATTTCAGTATGCGGAATGCGATTTGGAGATGTTCTGTTGCGATGCATGTTTCTAACCTGATCTCCACGCTCTGCGCAACGGTGTCAAGTTCCGTCTGATGGCTACACACATCTCAGATTTAGGAGTCCCACTTCACTTGCTATTTACTAGAACATATTTGTAAATAAGTGAGGCCAGCATTTAGGGCACAGTGGACACTTTGGAGTGGAATAAATTGCAAATGCCTACATATAGGCTAACACAACCTATCAAATGTAATACATACAAATGTAACTCATACACACCTTGGAGCATCTGGTCATTCAATAAGCGGTTCTTGTCAAGGTGAGCCCGGGGCAACACCGCACAGACCACAAAAGAAGGACTCTGAACCAGCTAAGATGTGGCACCTGAGAAAGCCTTTCCATCACCCTTCATGATTTACAAGCTACACCCGCCTTTCATCTTCTGCAAAACTGAATTCCACAAGTTACCCAGTCCTTTAAGAATTAAAGTCATTTTGTGTTCATGTGCCAGAAGAGACCGGTTGCTTCCAACAACTAAACACTTGCTTTTCCAAGAAGCTTTCTGGTTTTAATTTAACACGTGAAATGCTGCTAAAGATGGCTGTTCAATAAAAGGATAGAAATCCCAGCGCTGACACTTTAAATCCGCGCTGACTTATCTGTTATTCAGTGGTATTAAGGCTCATATTTGTTTGCTCATGGGCTGTAATGTCTTGTCAATACATGTTTTCTTTCAAGCGCCTCTGTGCGCCCTACCCATTCTTAAAGTATCTGCATTGCACTGAGCCAAGTCCTCATTGTATGGACTCCTTTCTATCATGTCCTCACATGGTTTCATTGTATTAACTGCTACTAATGTTTGTCATGATACAACCCTCTGAATTCATGTAATTTGTTTGTAACTTTATGGTAACTTGGCCCTGACTTGTACCTTATTTCACAGAGCTTAATTGTTTTTATACAATGGCAAAAAGTCTCTGGTGTTGAGAACAAGTTGATGTTTGCTTGTGCGTTGTAGTGTCAGTATAGATATATAGACTGGTGACATTCTCCTGTTATTACTGTCCTGCTGTTCCAGGATCATATCATGTTCAACTTCCTCTGCCCAACTAAACTATTTTAATTGGACTAGCTAGCTAATGTCTTACACTAGAAATGGTCCAATGGTATTTCACACATCTGGCATTTTTTAAAAGCTTTAATATTACTGTCTTCTTCATTTAATAAAGTTTCAGACATAACTTTAATAACAAACAAAACATTTGACATGTTTAAGTTGTCCACACTGACTGAAGTCACCTTTTCCTCCTGACCTGGATGTGCTGTATATGAGCCCAGTTCCTGTGATCTACGTGTTGCAGCGATCCTTCACATCAGCGCTCATAAGTCTCTCTGCCCTGCTGATCACTGAAGCCTCATACTACTTCAGGGGAAGTAGGTCCAACTCAGCCACGCTACAATCACTCAACATATTTCTACAATTGAAATGAAAATAAAACAAATTGTTTTTTTCATGTGGTTCAACAGGAACATTAAACCTTTCTGAAAACAGCACTCTGCAATGTTTCCCTGCCAGTGCATGCTGGGATAGCCTCCAGGCTTCCACTTTCCCTGAACAGGAATAAGCAGGTAAAGTGAATGAATGAAAGGAAATCATACTTATATAAACAAGCTCAAATGCATGAATGTAATGTGAACTGGCATACATTAGGTCATAATAAAAGACTGAGTCATTTGAAAGCGGAGCCAGTGTTGTTCTCTGTGTGGTTCTTCAAGGTTATTTAAAGTTCATCAGGAGAATTTGAGTGAAGTCGGAGCTGAGAAATCTAAATCTGCTGGACACAAATATGTCTGGTGTCAAATTTATTTACAATTACAGATCTAGTTAGAAAACTGGTTGCCAATAACAGAATTACATTCTTTTATTATTAGATTTACTACATGTTCTTTCTTATCTTTCTTATTTATGTACTTTATCTATCAAACCCTTATATAATGGCTACTATATATAATGTATATATCAAATATATCTGAATATAGAAAGATGCAATATTTCTTAAAAGATAATGTTAATACAACACCTATTGTTACATTTAGATGGTAAATATATGCTTGACATGGTATTACATCAGTTCATGTACAACACTAGTTGTGAGTACCATATGCGTACTGCTATTGCGTGCAAGTTAGAGTTTTGAGTTTAAATGCTCTTATTATTTATTTTATATACTTATAATTTATCCATTTTATTTTAAGTTTCTCTATTTATCTGTACTTATATCTTACATGGAAACTACATTATATGGTAATTATACATATACATACAGTACATTTGAAATACAACATTATACTACTGTATTCCACTTATCTTATAAATGTATTATTCCATCTATGTTAATATTACTGTAGATCTCATGCATGTAAAATATCACAAAGTTAGTATTATTAGAGCTGAAACAATTAGTCAGTTAATTGACAGAAAGGACTAATCTGCAACAATTTTGATAACCACTTGGCTGGCTCCAGCTTCCGCTTTGTTGCGGAAACAAACGATTAACTGGGAAAATAAAAATGAAATAATTATTACATTTTAACATCAGTAGCTTTAGTTTACATATTGTAGAAACCAAAATAATTGCGTTGGACACACTCAGTAAAAATTTGTTTAACAAAAGCCAGTGATCGATCAGCTAAATTGACGCATCAATCCTGTAACGTTCCTCATTCCTCATTATCATGACGATATGTTTGGTAGCGTAAAATACATTTGACTGGATAACTGCAGCAGATTTCATATAGGAGATTTTTTTTTTTTTTTACACGTCACCGCATATGACATCTCAGGCTAGCACACAGCCTGCTCAGAGATATGACACACAGTGGCTGTATTGTTTATTGATATCTGCAGCAGTGTCACCAAAGGATTCCTCTGTGACCCTCCTCTGTCTCATACAGGCAGAGTTGTGAAGATAATGGTCACCGAAAATAGACCCATCTTACAGAGTTCCTTTATGTGGGAGCGCTGCACAGACTGGGGGGTGTCATAAGTCTCCTGAGCTGAATACTTGAGTGACTATAATAAATATTAATTTGTTTGGAGGAGAAACATGAGTAAGCTGAACGAATCACCACCACATGGGGTGTGAGGAAGAGACTCGTCACTCACACAGAAGAGCCCTCTTTCATTATTTGTGCCGCTGATGGGACGAGCACCTCAATTTTTGATGTCAAGCCTCCACAGAGCACCGACAGGCCCTCAGATGGAAATAACAATGACTCCCCACAGAGTTTATATGAGCATTTAACAATACTCAGGCAAACAATCCAGATCACTGCAGCTGGTTCAGTTTAATATGGAATTGTAAAAAATAATATGAAACAAATGTCACTTGCTTTGTTTAAATCATTGTGTTTCTGGTCCAAGCGATATGACAAACAACTGGCAACCTGTTCATGGTTACGTTAATGTGTTTTCCGCCTCTTGATTCTATGAGTCACTGTTGCATGTAATATGCAATAAAAGTGGGGCATCTGTAGGCTTGTTTAACATGTTTGATTCCAACTTCACAACGTCTTCTTTGATGAATAAAAGATTTCAACACACTATGCACGACTCCCTCAGGAAGACGACGCAATAAATATGCCTCGATGAAAAAAAATCAACCGAAGACAAACAACTGACATATTCATTAAAGCATTATTGTGGTTTGGATGATTAACATTTTGAGTTCTTAAGATCTCAAGAGATTCTAAGGGTAAGATGAATACAACTTCATCATTATTTTGCTCCTCAGTGATATTTAAAAATTGAATTTCATGTTAAAAGTCCTGTCAGTCAATGCACAGTGATGGCACCCATTGAAAAACCAACTACCTTTGTTCATAAAGATGTTACAGAAAATATAATTATAACAATCTTCTTTTTAAATGTATTTTGTTGTTAATATGTGCAGTGTGGCTTTTATATTGGTGCCATCATGTCTTGTGTTGTTTCCATTTATGTTAAAAACAAATTATTATTTAAAAAAAAAAGACAACAAAATAATGGATGGACAGTAGCAGGAGCTGGGTTATCTCCTGTAAGCTTTATGTTTCTGCTGATGTTTCAGCATGTCACAGTGCAGGCTGGTGGTGCTGGTGTGGGACATCTTTTGCTTTCACATGCTAGGCCAATTAGTACCAAGTGAGCATGATTTAAAATACAATACATCGATATTGTTGCAGAGCAGCTGCCTCCCTTCTTGGCCAAATAGTGCCATTTTTATATCGGGATATTTTTACCAGAATAATACACGGTCACACGCACACATCATGAGAAAATAGTTCCAGGAACATGACAGTGACTTTGTGCTCGGCAGTTTCTTTTGAAAAAGCAGCAGGAACTCTGGGTGGTTACTGAATGAAATCAGACCAGGACCCACATGACACATTTCTAGCATCTTGTTATACTCTTGCTCAAAGGAGAACTAAATGCAAACCCAATATACCGTTTCCAGCAAAGTGTACAGGGGAACATGCCATGTTGTATGTAGCTGATTTTGTTTAGATTTTTAGTAATGTGTTGCCGAAATATTGTACTTTTTGTTCCAGATTAACACATCCACAACCTTATGATGAGCTTATAAAATGTGCTGCGTTGCAATAGTTTAAACTTATCTACCAGCATGTAAAGTTGTTACAAATGAGCTCATGCTTAATGCATCAGTATCAATATACCAGTTATATAATGTACTGTAATGAGAACGTTTACTTTTGATAATTTACCTACCTTTTGCCGATAATATATCCGTACTTTTACATAAGTAACATTTTGAATGATGGACTTTTAAATGTAATGAGTATTTTCACATGATTTCCAGTATTGCCACTTTTACTTAGTAAAGAATTTGAAAATCTTCTTCCATCACTGGTATTTGATGCTGTAAAAGAGGGCACTAAGAGGCCACCATGAATACTAGATGAGGATACGTTTATTTATTTAATGTTTATTTGTATTGGGATAAGTATGTAGCATAAACCAATGCCACACACCACAGCATTTATAGCCTAAGCTAATTTGCAATGCTTCAGTTGTGTCTTAAAATTTCAAATTATATTTCAAACTGTTTAACAGCCAGAACCAAACCATGCAGACATCATTCATCTTAAGGTAAGTCAAACTGTCTGTATGTGTGGGTGTTATATTGGATTTCTTTATACTGCAAGGTGAACCTTCTGTAATATTCAAGGGTGGAGAAAATTTAATATTTTACAAAATACTGAAATCCACGACTACCCAACTACAAACTATGGCCTTAATCTCGGATTGCATTCAATTATCAAGGTTTTCCATTGTTGTGTCCACTCTATGCACAGTAGCTCGAACCCCATATCAGAGTGCTTTTTGGCTTTAATGCTGATCAGGACAGTGGCCTCTCATTCTGTATTCTGCATGTTGTGTTGTGTGCAGAAGTTGTCTGCCAGAGTGAGCTCAGCTGTCAGTGGGCACAGAGCCCCCGGATCACCCTTGGCACAGAGACGGAGAGACAGAGAGCAGGTAGTCAGGGCCGATACTGGAGGATTCGCATAGCTTTCAGCTGATCCATTAGGACACGCTACAATTCAGATATGGCGCGCTGCCAAATGCCCAGCCATTGTGGCATTCAGTGCAGTATTTCCATCTGTTTCACTCATTGCTCAAACATTTTATGAGTATTTGTTGGCATCATTTGCACATAGATTGTATGCGTGCAAAAATATGTGTATGTGTGACTGAGTGTGTGTAAATGAGATCACTTGGTACTATCAAAGTGCAGGCAGGACTATGACACTGTTATAAATAGAAGGGAGGAAGTAAGGAAGGTTAAATCTCTCAGACACAGATACTAAATGTGTAGAGGGGAGCCATTTAAAAACTCACATGTCCTTTTAGACCCATTTCAATATATATATATTTACATTATGTACATTTTGTGGCGTTCTCCTGCTATACAGTGAGAATGGTGGACTGAGATAGTCACAGTAATTCAGCTTTTTAGTCAACAATACGGTCTGATATGAAAAGTTGAAACAACTCTGTTTTCCTCTTAGGGTCAATGCTACATGAAGCCTGCTATAGCTGCATGCTGTGTGAACAGCTTATTATTGGTCAAGGGTGAATTATCGCCCCATATGCAAATGGGAATCCAGTAAGCTCTCTCCCACGGACCAGTGCCTTCATTGGGCCATGATGGAAACAATGAATTCAAGGTCCTTTGAGTGGAGGAGAGTGCTGTGAAAATTATTGATGTGTAAGCATTTACGACACTGCTCCCTGCTTTTTTATTTTTTTACACTATTCACAAATACTAATGAAGGATTTAGGGAATATTGTTCCCTGAGTGCAAAGGGCTGGGCAGGTGAGATACATAGATGGATGCACTCCGAGCTGCACTTGGGACATCTTGGCTACTGCCCAAACCCTGAAAACCTCCAGGAGAACCTCTGTGCTCAGCTGTCTGTGTGACAAAAGATGGACTGAAAAAGGAATTTCTGAAAGAAATGTATGTGTGCATTATGAATTGTATGGTGGGCCATATGTCCAAACATATACACAACACTACACCTATAGACACAGCAAGGGTGTCTGTGGTTAGACTGATAGAGTTGCTCGACTCTTTTCATTAAGCCGGCCATCATCCTTCATTGCCTGCCCTCGACAGCCTGTAATCCTGACCGCTGATATCTACCTGGCGTGACTTTGCCCCCTGACTTTCGGCAGCTGTCAGTGGCAGGCCTCATCGAAGAGGGGACATGTGGGATACTAGCGCTCGTCCTCCCCAAGGTGGCACAGTGTCAGACTCTATGCTGGCTTTACGGTTTTTAGCATTCAAAGAGCGTCCGCCGGGGCCTCCTCCTACTGTGTTACTAAACAAACAGGGCTGGCTAAGTGCTGATCACAACGACTGGGCAAAGATGAAAAGCTCCCTTGGGGAAGGGACATGATTACGTTGCCATTTGTTTTATGTATCTGTATCAGTTTACAGATTTGAACTGAGCTATTTTGATTATAACCTCTAGCCTTCAAGGCTCCTTGCTGCACAGTTCTGCTAAAAGTGTGGTGCATGAAGCTGGGTCTTGACTTTCACAAAGCTTCCCTGTCCCCAACGTAACAAGGTCACACTAATTGGAGAAGGAAGTGTTGAGGATGTCTTTGGGAAGGAGCGGCAGGGTTAGAGAGTGATAGCAGAGAGGGTCAGATCCTGTTTCTGCTCTGGTTCCCTGTTCTAATCCAGCCTGGTATGTGTTGAGATCAGAGCAGGTCCCTTTCACTGCAGCCATCCGGTGGCTGTGCAGTGGGACTTGCTAAGTCCGTATTTCCTCTGCTGCTGTAAATTCGTTGTAGAAAGCACTAGACGACCGTGGGAACCAAGTTCACTGAAAAGAACGAAGAATGAAATGACCTGAAAGAAACAGTCCCACCGTCCGTTTCAGGTCCTAACCCCTACGAAACATGGCACTAGACAGCTGTGTGTTCGCCTTGATGTATTTATGTCAGCCGCTTACATAAATACACTGTGACACACATACACATTCACACTCATACACATGGGCCTGTGTGTAAATGCTCACACTCACACAGGCACAGTGACACACACTAACACACACAAATGCATACAGTGACACGCAGACACACACACTGAGGCATAGACACACACATATCATGCTCCCTGGCAGTAATACCCAGAGGATATTATGTCTCTCTCAGCAGACTGGACAGTTGATCAGAGCAGCATGACCACACGGCCACTTTGATGTAAATCACGTAGTGCAGTCACCTTGAAAATCGCTTGAATTGTAAATGTGGAGAGAGGAATCTCGCTCTCAGTTTAACCAGTTGATGCACAGAATCACACCTGACTGATTCATTCACAGGAGAGAGCAGCATTTTTCTTTTTCTTCTTTGTTGTATATTTAGTGGTTCTAAGCATTAATATGGTGATGTTCATGCCAATCTGTAGGAGACTGGTATAAGGAGCGCTTATCATAAGATTATATCACTGTAACAAGGCTAAATTTGGCTCATTAAAGGAAAGACGAAATTTTTTTTTTCCCTCTTACTGAGAGTCAGACGAGAAGATCAATAAATCCCGCTATTCAGTAGGTACAGAGATTGGTCTCGGATGTGTTTAGCTTAGAATAAAGGCTGATAGCAGGGGGAACTGCTACTCTAGTGTGACCAAACAAATACATCTTTCAACCACTTCAAAGCTGTGGATTTAACGCCAAGTGTTCCTCACAAAATGCCAGAGTTGTCTCTGAAGTCAAAGAAAATCTGGCACAACTTCACCTACTTATAATTTAACACATAATTTCTACCCTGGATGCTTTTTCACACGTCAAGGTTAGAAATTATATAATTACACAATACACACTAACACAATAATTCTGCATAACTGAGTTTGGGATTCTAATACTCCTAACCCATTGCATCCTGGGTCACAGCTGGCCAGGTACTGCTTCAATGTAAACTCTTTCCATTAAAAATGGATCGACTATTTCACTCCAGGCTGAATTTATAATCCTGCATTGTACGATACAAACGCACACAAAGTCACACACACGCTCACACCCCAATACTGCAAGCTGAATACACACAAAAGCACACCTCCATGTGTATAACATGGCTCTCACACTGCTAGGGTTAGAAGTTCAGATTTTAACTGGGGCCACCCATGTTAAAATGTATAAACTCCTGGTCCTGCCAGGCAGTCGTAATCCATTAAGGACAGATGTGGACGAAAGGGAGGCGAACTTTTCCAGCCCTGAGAAATATGACTCATGATTATGCTAAACAGGATGTGGCGTTTCCCTGCGTTTCATATTTCACTACTATTAAATTACATTACCACTTCAACACTTTACAGACTCAAGTATAAAGGAGTATTAGCACATATTGTTATTCAGTCGTACCATGAGACAAACACTGCTCAGTTGTTCTTGTAATGAAAGGAAAGGTGGCGGCAACCTTGAACTTTGTTTTATGAATAGCACATAACAAGCGGCTTACAATAACAAACAGAATGGAGCTTAGAAAGAGACAATTGGATGTAATACCACGATAATCTAATCAGCTCACTTGGGAGCAGAGGCTATGGGAAAGTTGACTTGCAGTGTTCATTTACTTCCAAGGTCAAATAAATTAGTGATAGCTACTGGTTGTGTAGGTGAACCCTAGATTAAATCAACTGTAATGTGATATCAGATATGAACTAATTAAACAGTTTATTATGACCTTGGTGGATATTGTATCTTATTAAAAAGTAAACATGCTATTTGTCTCCAAGCTAAACCCCTTTAATACCTAGATGGAGAAATATTTAACTCCTTTTAAAGAACTTCAAATTAATCAGAACACATTTTAGACACCATGGTGGGTCTGTGTAGGTGTGTCAGATCTTACAGGGATTATTGACAACACTTTACAGTGTGAACTGCTGATAAAGAGCAGACAATTAGGAAAAAGGATGCTGGGATAATCATGTATGTTATCATCATTATCAGAATATGGAGGTCAGGTTTATTTGGTAATGACTAAGGTGTTTAGCGCCAAGGACAAGAATGATTTTTACACAACAAGGCAGTGAGTCATTCAGGGCGGAGAGAACATTTTCTCTCCAACTCTTTTCAATAGTTGTTTTGAGTCTACCTGATAGCTGAAGTATCTGGAGACATAAGCTTGGGTTCATAGGTCAAGGTTCAGGTGTCAGACGTTGAATTACTCTGGGCATACTTTTGTCTAGCCTCTAAGAGAAAAAAGTTAACTTTGAAAGGAAAAATGTCACGTTCATAAAACACATTTGAATATAAACTGCATGAATCATACTTTTACTTTTTTCCCCAAACCTGGGATCTTATTCATGAAATTTAATCTAAGGGCACTGATGACAGATCAGCCCTCGTGGAGGGTTTGGTGAGACACATGACAACATATGAACTTTATGAACTCATATCACACATCACTCCCATTCCAAGACACTTTATCAGTTTAAGCCCGAGTCTGAAAACACTACAGCTGTCTTTTTGACCTGTGACAGGCGATCTCACTGCAGGTTAGGATGCTGAGTCGGTTCATGTTACTAACAATTGGCATGTGCAAGTTTGTGTGTAGAATCACCAGCAACACCGCTGACGTACTGAAACAGCTGAGAACACTATGGATGAACGACAGCCTCACATATGGATATGACAGATAGATAGATATATAGCTGTATGGATAGCCAGACAGGTGATAGATAAATAGCCAGACAGATACATATAAATATACTTAAAGATATCAAAGTCAATGCCGCAATCTTGCAGACTGTGTAGCATTAAAAAGTAATAGAATACAGTGAACGTAAAAGGTTGCAAATTGCAAAAACATTCAGTTCCTGTATGGCAAGTTTAGCGTTGCACCTTTTGTGGTGAATTATAGGTCAGCCAAAGGGCCAATTATCTGACTCTTAGTGAGGATCAACACACTCATGCATTCCTTTAGAACTGTTTTTCTGCTCTTTAAAAAATACTGTTTTCACCAGGGGGACAAGGGCGCAGAGGGCAAAGCTTTGGAAAGAGACGACTATCATATTTCTAATACATTTCTTCTGAGAACAGAAGAACCTTCGTACCTGTCGCAAGTGTAAAACAGAGAGGTGTCAAAAGTGAAACGTGATCGGCATATCTGACAAAGGGGAAACTGCTGTGGGGGATCAGTTCAGAGAGAGAAAGACCCGCGTCCCCACAGCAGATGGGAGCTTTATCGTTATGGCCGGAGGGGGAGAAAGCCAAAGAAGAGAGACGCGAGACCACAAAAAAGGTTGGAGACACGGCTGGACTGTGACACATGTCCCACTGCGGAGGGGGATTTTACTCACCTGGCCTTTGGTGTGTCATCATGTTACCAGTCCTGTCATGAGCCTCCACCCTGTCCGCCTGCGCTGTATTGTTCTGCACTGCATGTGGACAAGGGAATAAAAGAGAATAGATAATGAAAAAGAGAGTAGGCTAGGCAGTGGGAGTGAGCCACATTTTGGCCTATTGTTGGTGCTGTGTCTTTTTTTTAACATGAAGTTGATAAAGCTGATCAAAGGAGTGTATATGATTGCTCTGGTGGGTGTTGAGGATCATTAGTTGGTAAGGCAGTGAGAGTGAATAGAGTGGGGTGTCTGATGTGCCATGGAGGAGGAGAAAAATGATGCTGCAGATGAAGAAGCTTATCAACAGTGATATCATACTGTATCGTGTAGATCTTGAAAAGACGCACCTGAGGACCGCTCACTGAATAACACACCTGGAATATGTATTTATATCATCCAATGTCTGTCACCATCTGTCTCATTCAATGTAGCTACACACAAAGTCTCTCACTTGTATGTACAGTAGGACATCAAGACATTGCATAGCTTTAATATCAACTTTTGTTATGCTTTTGCACAATGCAAGAGAAACAGAGAGAGTTTGTGTGAGGATCTGAGGGGCAGAGAGTGCCTTAGTCATAACACACCCCAGATGTGCTTAAGCCCAAAATAAGCAATAGATAAAGCCAGGTACTGTGTTGAGTCCTATTTACACTGATGTAAAGACAAGCCTTCACTTGCACCGTGTATAAAATTGTGCATCCTCTGAATTAAACAGATCAAACAACAGAGGTGAAACAAAAGACAGCTGACTAGATACACTATACAAAAATTTAAACAACTGGAGACCATAATACACTGAATTTACACAGAGGTGCATATGCTTCAACTTTGAGTGTGACTGTGTTTTGACTGAGGTATTTATAATATAAACAAACTCTGTAACAAGCAGGGATATAAAAGTAACACTTAGAAACATGAGCCACTTGGAGCTCAGAAAGGAGTTACACAGTCCCAAAGACCTCCACGTCAAATACCTTTGTAATGGAGCTGTTTTTCTAAAAAGGACCGTGCACACACACGTACACACACATGTATTTGTGTGTGTGTGCACACGATAAAAGTGGACCTTGGGGTTCTTTACAGGGAGACTGAGTGAGAGAGGTGTGTGCCAGCCTGCTGGAGGTGCTGCGAGATCAAGAACAGTCCACCCCCAGGTGTTAAAGCTAAGCTTTCAGGGGTGGGAGGTCACAGACACCGGAGTGGTCACACACGTGTCAGAACACTATTTACAACTGGAGAGGCCCACCTCAGACCACCTACAACTGCTCTTCCACTACAATACTGTACATCTGCAGGAGGTGCTGTGCTTCAGGATCCACTAGGTGGTAGTAAAGCTCCATATACAGCATCTCTTTATCATGACATCCTGACATGAATGGCTCTTATCGTCCGTCGAGATAGTATAGCTGTAATATGTCTGAACTCTGATCCTGTACTATACAATGAGAAAACCATGAAGAGATGAGAGGACTGCACAGACATTCATTTGCTGCTGAAACGAAACCATACAAGTGTGGTTGGATACATAAGTGGCCATGCATGTGTGTGCATAACTATGTCCTTAATTTGAAACGGGTCCATAACCTTTGGGCTCTTGTTCAAGGTCGCAGAGGAGTTCAGTGTGGCTAACAGTACTGGAATGTGAACTAGTTGTCTCGAGCAATGAGGTACACTTACTAAATTTATTATTCAAATATTTAAAATAGAACAAAACTCTATACGCAATATGAGAGCATCATCTCTCGTTGCGGAGCCATGAATACCTTTCGATCCCTGATCTGTATCCAGTGATCGTACACAATTACACTCATCCAAGTCCTCCAATTCCAAGTTTGGTGAAAAGACATGCTGTGAATTACTATGCAAGCTAAATCCAAATGCAGACTAGATGACATGTAACTTATTTATATGCCAACAATAACAGAATAACAGAATGGCCTTAAAAACACTTACGTTTACTGACTTATGTTTTGTAATAACAAATTAAATGTATCATGTATAAACTGCATAGTTAAATTGTATAAGCTGAAATCTAACACAGCGATTAAACAGATATAAAAGATGTATAAGACTTAAATAACGATTAATAAAGAAAAGAAGAAAAACCTCCTCTAAATCATCCATTTACTATAATGTGTTGAGTGTTGAGTTAGCAGCTGCCAAGAAAGATATCACTGCAGGATTACTGAACAAGGACAGTTGAATAGTTGCTTAACAGACATGTAGAAGCCTGAGAGGTTTGCACAATATCAGAAATGGAAGTATTCCTCTGCTGCTTATAGGGGGTGGGGTGGGGGGCATATGTATGTATGAGCATTGTGCTCGTCTCCTACTGTGTACATTTATTATGTCGCCCTCTGGTGGTTGCAAGCAAACATCAGCATAAAGTGTGCTTGACCCCAAATGAAAAGGAATATGATAATACATACATACATACATACATACATACATACATACATACAGCAATGGACATTAGAGTGCAGTATATTGTTGAAGTGGAATTTTTATGAAAAAATCTAAATGAAATTCTTCATTTATTTTGTCAGTGATGACTCAGTGGAAGTGTTTGTTAATGTTGAGCTGAAAAGCAGCCAATTGTTAGTTGCCTGTGTGTGAAGTTGCCTAATGTAACAACGTAATAGACTAAACTTAGTCTCATACACACACACACACACACACACACACACACACACACACACACACTCACTCACACCCTAATCCATCACCAAAAGCCCACACATAAACACTCGCTATTAAAACTGTACTGAAGATGAGTAAAGAGTAAGACGTATATCAGTTTCACAGTACAGTATGGTCTCACTACTGTTGTTGAAGCAATAACTGACAATGAATAATGATAGCCTCTCCTAAACCACACACTGGTTTGCAGATTTATATTGTGCAGA
Organism: Macquaria ambigua; assembly: GCA_008360985.2. Classification (NCBI taxonomy): domain Eukaryota; kingdom Metazoa; phylum Chordata; class Actinopteri; order Centrarchiformes; family Percichthyidae; genus Macquaria; species Macquaria ambigua. Next base: position 562,329 of record VMKM01000141.1, read on the forward strand.
TTGACTGAGTTCAAACACTCAAACGGCCTCCAGATAGGTGGGACGATGACATCAAGTCCTAGCACTGATGGCAGTAGTGGTCATTAAAAGAGGTATGAGAGGTACTCTGCATATTATTTAGCATGTGGCCACTGCAACTCAGACAAACATACTGCAGAGCAAGTGCAGCAGGGTCTTGGTACAAACAAATCTGCATGAAACAATACCACAGCGACAGAGAACAGGAAGAGGAAGAGGACATGGAGCAAATACATCACAAAGAGGAAGCAGCGAGGTGTGTCAAAACACTTTCAAAACTATGAAAGTAAAATGCATGAACTGCAAACACGTGGGGAGAAAGACGCTTAGGGTTTGGTGTCTTGATTCATTACTGGAGCAACGTCTGACGAGCCGCCATCACCTCACAGTTTCAGCACGACTACAAGTCTTCAACATATTGTATCATACTGCAAATTTAGACTTGCCAACGGTTGATACAGAGACAGTAGTCAAAATATTTTTCCACAGGATAATAGTTATTCTTACACCTCACTGAGTTTTAGCTTTCTTCTCATCTTACCCACTTACTGTATTTTTGTTTTTCAGTTGCACAAAAGTAAATAAAATAAATGGCAGATTTTGTATGGTACTTTAGGAAGAGTAGAGTGGCACCTTACTATATAAAACAGTTCAACACAACACCATCCTTGACTTGAATGGACTCCCTTTAGACAGGTTTCAACAAAGCTGGAAGCTTCACTAAGGCAGTACTGATTGCAGGGCTGTTGTATTGGATTGTGTCATATTGTACAGATCTTATTGTGTCTGCACCTACATATGGTCATTGTCAATTCTACATTATAAACAGACAGATACTGGATTTGTGAGGCCGATACTGATATTGATATTTGAGAGTATCCTTTTTTTTTTTTACATTAACACATAACATGAACAAGTATTTTGATAAGGAACACCATTTTCTTTTAAAGAACTGTGACCAAGAATGTGCTGGGTGGGAAATTTTACAGTTGGAAAATAAACTTTTAGAGTTTCTCTGGTGGGTCTCACGGCTTCTAAACTACCTCAAACATATCTTTGGCATTTCTGTGTGACAATTTCTGGTTACTTATCAGCCAACATACGAATATGCCAATGGTAATATATGAGCGATATCCTACTGTTGCATAGGCTGGTATCAGTATCAGAAGATATTAGTTGCAGTTCCTCTTCATCCTAGAGTGGAATCTTAAAATCAACTATATTAACCATGTGTCTTGTGTCTTTTACAAAGCAGTGGAGTTCCTCAGATATCAGTCAGTCAACAGCACATAGCTTTATTGTTAAAATACTTATCCAGGCATTATGGTATTCTCCTGAGCCACGCAATGTTCAATGTGAATGCCAGGAAGTAAAGAACCAATAGCCATAATTCATTAGTGTCTCAGTAAATCTCTGTCACAGCCTCTGACACAGTTCACTGTGTCACTGAGGTTAGCTTTATTGATAATCTCTCATTCTTGTGAGTTGCTGTGCCACTAGCTATAACTAAATCTGTAGTAATCCATAGAGACAGGTCTGCAGGAGCCCTTAATATAAAAAAGTAGTTGATCCTCTGTGCCGTTAGATAATACTTTTCTCCTCCTCCTCCTCTCAGAGCACACCTCTAACCATCCACTGCCTCACTGTTGCTGGTGCTGAAACACTTACGTAATGTAGTAAAATAAACAATATAAGGACATTAAACATAAACAAGAGCATACTGTGAAGGTGACTAGTCATTCATTTACCATTTGTCACCTTGTGGGCCACTACATGGGAATTAATTTATCTCTATCACGCCTGTGCATGGAGTTGACTACCTACAAAAGGGCAGGTGAGGTGAGGAGGTCTTTACTGAAATCAAAGAAAATGGAAATGGAAAGGTCACACTTGAACTGCTGAGGGCATTACACCAATTAGGGGCCTGTTTCACAAAAGTGATTTGTGAGCATTGCATTATGTAGCAACGCTGCGTTACACAAATGATTGCTGCTTATGAATTGCAAATACATTTTGGAGTCCTTCAGAGCTCTTGCATGCTCATGTATGGGTCACAAGTGTGGTATTTGTTTTGAATTGTTAAAAGTGAAAAGTGAAAGAAAAAGGTGGCAATTAACTCTGGTGATGTGGGTAAAATGAAGAGGGAAAGATAAAACAAGGTATTATCAAAATAGGATAAATGAAGTATGACTAAGAAACTGAAGAACTTTAAATTACATTCTGGGTAGATTTAGGGATAACATGCCCTCTTTTATTGAGGTAGATGGACTTTTTTTCCAAAACATCTTGATATTACTAATTATTTAATCAATAGTTTGTGGAAAAACTCAGATGGAATGACAGTATGACATAACAAAATTACACAAGATTAACATATATTTTCTAATTTAATTTTGCAAATCACAGCATGCATGTTGCAAACTTGGTGAAACAGCCCCCAGGCTCCCAAATGTTGGATGGAAAATAGAAAGTAAAGACAGGATAATTAGTAAAATGTAAAATTAGTAAACTTCATGGTTAGGAATAAACTGCTGTATACACTAACCAGAGCAAACAGAAAGGTGCGTTAATATTTGCTAGTTCCAAAGCCAGTACATGTCAAAAGTGCTTTATCTATCCCACTCCCACCTCATATGTCGAAGCAGGAGAGACCTACACATGAGGGCTGATGCTGTTCTAGGGGCCAAGCATCAAGAGCACCATTCAGGAGTATCAAAAGATAAATTACTGTCACCCTTTAACCCCCAATGTCCACTGGACACAGCTCCGTGGCAGCTGCCAGAAACAATCTGCTGTCATTCTAGCCAGTTTGCCGATATCCACCAGACACGTTGCAGTCATGGCTCATTATGTGGCTCTTTTGGCTCTTTTCTCTGCTTCCATATCTTTATGCCCTGGGTCTATTTTTGCCAGAGTAGCTCGCATCTCTGAAACATGAAATTCACTTGTGAATATAAATGCTTATATTTATTTACATTTGACATTAATTTAATACTTAATGATGTTCCTTTTTTCTTTTTTAAACACAAAAAATGTTGGCATAAAACTGCTGAAGAACAGCTTGCTTAGACACTCAGCTTCTGAAATGCTTCCAGTGGACATTGGAACTGTAATGTAGACATAATGGAGCCAAAGCGCAACCGGCACTTGACATAGCCACATAGAGTCAGTGGACATCTGGGGTAATTCTGCCATCCCTGAGTGTCGGATTGTTATGGACATCGTGAGATCCCTGCCTAAGTACACCTGGGGCCACATTAAATCTAGGTAATCTTAGACCACACTTCCCAAAGTCAGAAGCAATTTGAAGCAAATGCTACAGCACTGGAACCAAGCACCCATTTAGGATCCTGGGCTTATCCCTGTTTGTGCTACTAAACCTCTGGACATGCGGAGTTATACACTGATCAGCCATAACATTATGACCACCTGCCTAATATTGTGTAGGGCCCCCTTTTGCCGCCAAAACAGCCCCGACTCATCGAGGCATGGACTCCACTAGACCTCTGAAGGTGTACTGTGGTATCTGGCACCAAGACATTAGCAGCAGATCCTTTAAGTCCTGAAAGTTGCGAGGTGGGGCCTCCATGGATCGGACTTGTTGGTCCAGCACATCCCACAGATGCTCGATTGGATTGACATCTGGGGAATTTGGAGGCCAAGTCAACACCTTGAACTCGTTGTCGTGGTCCTCAAACCATTCCTGAACCATTTTTGCAGTGTGGCAGGGCGCATTATCCTGCTGACAGAGGCCACTGCCATTAGGGAATACTGTTTCCATGAAGGGGTGTACTTGGTCTTTAGATAGGTGGTACGTGTCAAAGTAACATCCGCATGAATGACAGGACCCAAGGTTTCCCAGCAGAACATTGCCCAAAGCATCACACTGCCTCCGCCAGCTCGCCTTCTTCCCATAGTGCATCCTGGTGCCATGTCTTCCCCAGGTAAGCGACGCACACGCACTCGGCCATCCACATGATGTAAAAGAAAACGTGATTCATCAGACCAGGCCACCTTCTTCCATTGCTTCGTGGTCCAGTTCTGATGCTCACGTGCCCATTGTAGGCGCTTTCGGTGGTGGAGAGGGGTCAGCATGGGCACCCTGACCGGTCTGCGGCTACGCAGCCCCATAC